>JAARMF010001094.1:17420-52594 GCA_022844705.1 Toxascaris leonina | reverse complement strand
ACTAATAGTGAAACTACGTTCTCGAGAACTATTTTGGCGAAACTACTGAATGCGATATGTGAAATCAGCAGTCTTTTCATTATCGGCCTATAAGCATTCTTTGAGTATTAGATTTCGAGATCGCTTCCAAAATCGAGACAGTTCGAGGTCAAAGGAGATCGAGATCGAGAAATTTCGACAATAGCATCATCTTGTGAACTTTCAGGGATGCATAAACGCTGGAGTTTGCGTGATACGCAACGGTCGAGTGCCTTGTGTATGTATAGCTTGTAAAAGTTGAATGGCAAATGGATTTTTGCCATTTAACCTTTTACAAAATGAATTTACCGCGTGAAATAAATTGTATCTTTTATGTGCAATAAAGTTTTTAAACACTAAAGTTATTTAAAAATATATACTCGGATCGAATGATTCCTTCTTGAAGTCTCAACTGAATGATATTATCGATCGATGAATGGCGATTCAAAAGAATCTAGCCTCGATCGTTGTTTCTTGGCGTTGGTAATATGAGCGCAAATCCGAACAGGCAAAAAAAGAGGGTATAGAGACTACTGAATGAGGTGGATTGCCCAATTTACACAAATCGTTAATATTGAAGAAGCCTCTCGGAAATGCACAAAAAATTTTTGGAAAGGAACTTCACTTTAATATTTTCCAGCACTCCAAATCCAGAAAGTAATGTAGCGCTGGAGCAACATCTCTACTGTGTTCCCAGAAAATATCTATTCAAAACCCAAGCAGATGCGATAATACCTACAGCACATTGTGTCATGCTTAGAGGCAATACATACAGTGAAACATCGTTGACGAGAAAGTTTCGATCCAGAATCCGGCACCATGAAAACCTGACAATGCGGGTGAATGCACAGACTCGACTACTCCGCACCTGGACTACTCCACTGTTTATGTCCGGTCTTCTTCTACAGAAATGAGAAACATTAATGTTTCTTGATGTGCTCGTGGAACATGACTTCATTGTATCCAATATCCATTCATATAGATGAGAGTTGCATATTTTTAGCTGAAGCTATTCGTTCCTAATATTCATAAGTGCTATTGAAGGCAAATCACAGTGTTTTCTTTACATGAGTGCAAAGCAATTAAATATTCACACCAAATTTACAAGTTTTACTTCGCGCAGAATAAGAACTGAATATGTGCTGAAGAGGTGAATGATTGCATCCTGAATTGTTCGATCCTGAAGGCTCGGCCATATTTGTTGATTGATTCAGGATATATCTATATCACACCTGGTGGACTAGTACGAAATCTATCATGAGACTAAACGAGAGTTGATAATCAACAATCCTGTAGGTTCAACTGTCGAATTGCGCAGATTTTTTAAAGTGCCTTTTGCTCGAATTAGAATGCGGATCGGAAGTGTTGCAATAATCATACGACTGTCGATAAGATATTGACTGGCTTCTTCGCTATGAATATTCAATCGTTGAAAATCACAGCTGATATTACTTTGCGAGATCATCCACCGGGAATCGAGCGTTTATTGATTTCTGAATCGCAAATAAAATGTCCATGAATTTTTCTTCTTGTGATGTCTGAAATTAAGTTGTCAACTGATGTACACCTATTCCTCATCTCTAGTTACTCTCACATATGCGCTTTCATTGACTCTCACTTCCCCCCCTCCCCCCCCCCTTCCCTCCAACCCATCCGAACCCTTTTCAGTGAAAATGGCAGTTCGTATTTACAACTATAATTAACAAATATGGCTGTCAGCAAAATCTTAACGATGTAGGCGCATTTAGTGCTTTCATTCGCTGCGTTGATGAACACAAAAATGAATGAATAATTAAGTAAACAAACAGATGGATAAATGAATGAACGAACAAATAAATGAATAAATAAATAAATAAATGAGTAGATGAGTAAACAAAAAATGAATAAATAAACGAATAAATAAATAAATAAATAAATAAATGCTCAATTCATTGTATAATCGTCCAATTTGTTGCTCAGATAGCGAAGGCTTTAATTGAAGCTATAAGTTGTCTAGCTTCAAATAATATTGATAAGTTGTCCAGTTGTAAAGGTTTTTATCGCTTCAATCCATCAAACGACAGAATTTTTATCTTTGTTTAAAAACATATCGCGATCATTGAGCCATCATCTTAGTTTCATTTTTCAAATCGATTGCCTCATCTCAGAAGAGACTATCAAAATTCGAAAGTGCTACGAAACTCGTTAGCCAAAATCTTGCTAAAAACACTTCATTTGAACAAAACAACGATTGCTTAAGCGAGCGCTTATGTGGGTAGGTAGTTCTGCGGAAGAGCTCTATGAATGTTTTCTCAGACGGATGGACATCTACGCCCACTACCTGCATTCATATTATTACAACCGATGTCCATTGGACTTCGTATTATGATCATCGAGGACGATAGCTCACATAACCAGCATCGCTGATCGTGTAAGCTCTCTCTCTCTCAGATATGAGCCATCTATAGAAACGCATTTCTTGCGGAGTTGGATGAATTGGCAGAAAGAGTGGTTATAGACATGTTGATGATTTATTTTGATTTCAAAAATCGTTCAGCATTTTGTGAAATTATCTTTCAGGTTTTTCCGCTTCATGAAAGCTCTAAAGGTGTGATCTTTATGAAAGAAAAGGCTTGAATGATTCGGTAACACTTGAATGCTTCTAAGTGAAAATTCGAGACTCAAAACATATTCGATGCCTAAATACTCAAATATCGCCTATAAACTCTTCCAGACCCACTCATATAGTGATTAATGTTCGTATGCTGATTCAACAAATACTCAATTCCAAAAGCGTCTGACTGAGATGGAAATTATGCAGGTGATGGAGAGCGAACAACCTGGTGTCATTGACAAAGAATCCATCGTCGTATAGAATTTTAAGTTGTCATCACTTTTATAAGTATGCTCAGCATATATATGGAACCGCTATAAAATATGCTCAGCTTATTATATTTGCCTCATGCGAGTTCATTCGTTTGACGTTTTCAGAACTTGCACATCATGTTAGCTTCATCAAAACTCACTCAGCATTGAAGTTCTTCAATTCCAGTACGAAATATAGGGGCGGGGGTGGAGGGGGGGGGTGGAGGGGAGGGAGGGGGAAGAGGGAGGGGAAGGGTGCAATTGAAGTCGTCACTTGTATCGCATAGTGGTGATCGCAGATGAAATGATTATCAATTAGCATTTCCTTGGTATTAGAGGAGATATCACAAAATTCGTAAATACACTGGGGTTTGACTCTTTTCACATTAACCTCTGAGAATAGGAAACTATATGACTGAATGAAATGAGGGAGCAGAGAAGAGAAAGACGCAATAAACAAGCAAAACAATACGGCATGCTTTTTGATGTGAGCAGGTGAGTAGGCGAACCTCATCAAATCAGTTTAGAGATGAGTGTAAACTAGGTTGCAATCAGTCAATAGCACATTCACGATCTGCGATTCTTCGGGTCGGGAAATTAGTAGACGCTATGAGTTCCGAGTGGAAAATGAAGGCACTATTTTTGCGTCTATCTTTAGATCTGTAGCGGGCAACGATTCGAAGAAATGCTTCGCATCGTGCAACGTCAGCTGTGATGTAGCAAAGAAAGCTCAACGCTTTGCAGTGCTGTTTGCAACTACTAAAAGCCTGACTTCACGCCCGCAGGGTAGTGCTGCTGCTATCCTAGCTCAGACCCTGTGTGTCAGATCTTCGCCTCCCTCAGTTTCACTTATCTATCCCGTTTGTTCTCATCGTTCATCTAAGCTGCCTTCCTCCACTAAATTTTCGATCAAAAGCTTCAATTTGTGTCTCATTAGCTTCTCAAAATTTGTGCGCAAATACAACTCTACAACCTTTGCATGAATTGAGGAGATTCGTATTTTCACGTCGTCCAACTGTATTCATTGATTCACTTCCTTTCTATAAACCAAGACTTCCATAAAATTCCAAGCCGTACTCTTCAGTCGGTATTTTTTCACCTTCTAAGAAGAATTAAAAGCCGATTTGTGCTTATATCAAAATCGTCATTTGGCATACATCATTTAACGCATGCTTCACAATGGGCTTTTTCTAGTTCTAGGCAATTGCTAGACATCTTTCCAAGTAAAATCATTAAAATTTTCCGCCCATCAAACATCGAAACATCTTACCCGATAATATACTGCAATAGATGAAGCCTTCATATTTCGCCCATCCTTTGAGTGTTTTTGATTTCACTTAACCATTTCCATATGTTATTGCGAAGGTATGGCGCATAGAACAAATTTTCTCAGTTGTCCTCCCAATCACTTCATTAATTTTCGTTGCAGTTGTTCTCGATTATCATAGCACATCAGTTTTCAGCCTCGACCGAGCACGCCTAAACTGTGGGGATAACGTGCCAATTAAATCTCTACCGTTGAAAGGAAGGAGTGAATTCTCGGAGAAATAGGAGGAAGAGGTGAGGGGGGGGGGGGGGATATGGGAAGAACGTTTTAGAAAGGTGGCTTTGTTTCCTGAACTTATACATTTCACAGCTAAGGAAATTGCTCGCACGATGAGCAGCTGTTTTCTTTTTTTTTTTTTCATCTAAAATACGATCACTGAAATAATTTTTTTTTGGACAAATATATGTTTTTTCGGCCAGATCTTTTGGCCAAATGCAAATTTCCACTTCATTGCCACGTATTCATTTATGAGAGTTTTATCATTATTGAGCTATTCATACTACGCAAATGTGAATAGCAGTTTCAGAGTTACGATGTGTTTACGTTTTAGTACGTCGTGGTGAGTGGTTGGTATTTGGGGTGGTCATTACTAAATGCTTACGAGGTGGAATAGATTCATTGATGTTGTATAGCCGTTTGAGAATTATTCGTCTTTGATTTCGTTGTATTGGTATTTAGTGTCACAGCTTCGATAAGCCATGCTCACTCAAGGATTTATAACAAAATCTTCAAAACGTTCTTAAAATTTCCACGAAACAATTCTTAGCAAAGTATACAACGAAATGCGAAATGAATGGAAAGGACTAGTGAGATGAAAAGAAGGGAGAGCGTAGGGGGAGGATAGCCTAGGGGTGTTTTGTTACGGAACAAAGTGTTTGTTATGGAACTTATCAATAAAACCCAGAAGTTTCATGGTCTCAAAATTTTTGGGGAGGAGGACAAATTTCATGATGGTCAACGGAGTATAGCTTATCGATGGTGTTTAAAAGAGCCAAGAGGGTTAGACGGCGGAAGCGCTTCTTGCGAAACTATAGCGCCTTATTACAAGGGTCGTTATGCTCGCTGTTGAAATAGTGCTGCAAGTCACCTTTTGCTTCTATCGTCCAAGCAACCAGCCATGAGCAGCCATGAGAATGGGGGAGGGAGGGGGGAAGGAGCGAGGGGGAGTATTTTCGGTATTTCTTTGACGCACCGACGGTCTCTTTCGAGAAAAAAAAAAAGAAAGAACGGAAGACAGCGATACGTTATCCTGGCGAAAATCGTTAGATCGAGATAGGTTATAAATCGTCATCAACGAGCGGCTTACGTCTGTAGCGAATAAACGCGATCGAAGAACACAATATGAGATTGCAGCCTTACTTTCACGAGAGACTCAACACTAGAGAAACATGTGCGACGAAGAGGTAGCAGCGTTGGTGGTTGACAATGGCTCCGGAATGTGCAAAGCCGGTTTCGCCGGTGATGATGCACCTCGAGCGGTGTTCCCATCGATTGTTGGACGACCCAGACATCAGGCATGCTTCATCTTCCAGCTAAACTGTGATGCTAACACTCTCATTTTTACGTCTTTCGCAAATTTTGACGCAAATTTTCCAAAGACCATAAAACTACACTTGCGATTTTTGGGAATCCATTTTCGCGCTTTTCGGAGAATTTTCCTTCATAGAGATTTCGGCGTTCATGAAAGCTAAAATCATAAGCCAGACATCGTAATCTATGAATAAACGGGAATTGAATCGATTGAACGCGTGCAAATTTTATAGCAAATAGATGAAGTAGATGACCCAAAAACGTTGCTTCTCCAAAGAATAGTGCGAAAATCGGTTTCTTTGCGAATACATACAATTATGCATCTTATTTCTTTTAAAGACGCACATCCCAAACACACTCTCTTTGAGTCATTACCCCCATCCTCGGACCGCTGATTTTGGGTTCGTAGGATCCATTGATCGTTTCAACGTTCTAATCTTTCAGGGTGTGATGGTAGGTATGGGTCAAAAAGACTCCTATGTGGGTGATGAGGCACAATCGAAGAGAGGTATCCTCACGCTGAAGTACCCAATTGAGCACGGTATCGTGACCAACTGGGATGATATGGAGAAGATCTGGCACCATACCTTCTACAACGAGTTGCGTGTTGCCCCTGAAGAGCACCCTGTGCTGCTCACTGAGGCTCCCCTCAACCCGAAGGCAAACAGAGAAAAGATGACCCAAATCATGTTCGAGACCTTCAACACCCCCGCCATGTATGTTGCCATCCAAGCGGTGCTTTCGCTCTACGCTTCTGGCCGTACCACTGGAGTAGTGCTCGACTCAGGCGATGGTGTCACTCACACTGTGCCAATTTATGAAGGTGCCCACTAATTCTTTCATATTCCTGTCGTGTTTCACAAACCAAGTACTGTCGAAGTACCCGGAAAAATCGTTCTACGAGATAATAATTTCGTTGGATTTTTTGGTGGCTCAGCTAATGTGCTTGATCAAATTCAAATGCAAAAGTTAGAAGAACAACAATATATAGGTTGGATATGAGTGTTCCTCTATCACCTCTCTGTCCTCGTTCCACTTTCATTGTGCGAATTTAGTGTCAAGAGAGTGGCATAAAACAGCGAGAATGACAGAACCAAGATTTGCTTCCATTGTTGACGCACTTTTCCGGAATACAGCAGGCAGAATCGAGAAGTTGGTGTTTAACGAAGGGAGACTAAGTTACTAAGTGCAATAAGAACTGTGCGAACTATCCGGATGGTGATATCTGATAAATAAGCAATACGACGGGATCCGGACGGGGACAGGGGAGGAGAGGGAGGGGGACGAGTGAAATAAGCTCATTGCAATCGATCCATGCTGTGATCTGCGTCAGCACAGCATTCCATTATAAATTCAAATGCATGTCTTATAGGATATGCGCTGCCCCACGCTATTCTTCGTCTCGATTTGGCGGGTCGTGACCTCACTGATTACCTGATGAAGATCCTCACTGAGCGTGGCTACTCGTTCGTGACCACGGCCGAACGTGAGATCGTTCGTGACGTCAAGGAGAAGCTGTGCTACGTGGCACTTGACTTTGAACAGGAGATGGCAACTGCCGCTTCATCGTCTTCTCTCGAGAAGTCATACGAACTTCCCGATGGACAAGTCATCACCGTCGGCAACGAGCGATTCCGCTGCCCTGAGGCCCTCTTCCAGGTCATTATGAAGCGTTTTGCTCCCTTCAAGCCCCAACTCATGAGAGAAAGTCTATAATGCGTTTGAAATCATCAAATTTTTGTATAGTGGCAGAATATAGCGCCAGGATCTGCGATCATCTCAAACTCATTACTTGACACTCCAGCATTATTCGGCAGCGAATTTTTGTGAGTTTGAGTTTCCCAGGTCACATCTTTTTTCGCATTTTCCGACGACCTTTTTGCCGTTACTCTGGAATAGCCGCAACCATCCTAACTGAGGCATTCATCTCCGACTTACAAAACGATCTGAAATTTCAGCCATCCTTCATAGGGATGGAATCTGCTGGCATCCATGAGCAGACTTATAACAGCATCATGAAATGCGATATCGATATCCGCAAGGATCTGTATGCCAACAACGTACTATCCGGCGGCAGCACAATGTACCCTGGAATCGCCGATCGCATGCAGGCAAGTTATCGCTTTCAACAGTTGCGCATGGAACACCTTCTACATTAGATTTCTTTGGTCAACTGCAGCAAGATTGGGCGACATGAAAAAGAAATTTCTTTCGCTCTTCACGCAGTGCATGAGTACACCTCCATTAGAATCTGCAATGTCAGTTTCAGTTCCCCCAAATTGCATCCAGAAATGACGGGGATCTAAATGACTGAAGTTGGGCAGTGTTGGCGCTCTCTGGTTTCATCATCTATCTCACTGTGTAGCTCAGTATAGCGAGGTTTCAGGATATCCGCTGGGCCTTGTGGTTTCAGTCTCCTGTTCAACTAAAGTGAATTTGAGCGGCTCGCAAACCCTATATTTATTCTCTATGAGTGCTTTATGAGAAGCACAAGTTCATGTTAGTCTGAGAAGGCAATTTCAGAAGGAAATCACAGCGCTAGCACCAAGCACGATGAAGATCAAGATCATCGCTCCTCCAGAGAGGAAATACTCTGTCTGGATCGGTGGATCTATCCTTGCATCTCTGTCCACCTTCCAACAGGTTTGCCGACCATTTCTACATCAGACCAGCTCAAATCGGTAGAGCGCAATTGTTGCATGCAAGAGGGTAGAATAAAAGAAGGGGAAGCGATGAACGGTGAATTCATGTAAGGGATGGTTTGGCTAGGTGATTCCGCCAATTCCGGCAAATGAAACCGTTTGGTCATTCTTAATAATAATAGGGGATATTACTCGTTATCTCTTAGCTCATAAACTCACAGTCGTAGAAACGATTTTGCATTTTTGACGTGGTAAAGAGGCCATAATTAGTTGATGATACGCCTATAGAACTGAGGGTTTGTTTTTTGAGAGTTTAGAGCCGTTTTTCAACCTTTTCGCAGATCATTAGCTTCAATGCTTTCAGTATGGAAGTGTTTAATTTGCTACGCATTGACTCAATTCCATTTTGCATATGAATAAATCATTGAACTGTTGCAGATGTGGATCTCGAAGCAAGAATACGATGAATCTGGACCATCGATTGTCCATCGCAAATGCTTCTAAACAAAAAATCATCAGATTTCGTTGCGACACACTCTTCACCACAAAAAATTGCATGCTATATTGCGTTTTTTTTATCACGCAAGTTTATATGCAAGAGGATGTATACATTTACAGACATCATACAATTGCACATGTGTGATGGTAGATTCGTATACGTTTGTGGTGTAAAGTGTGCCATAAAGTTTTCCATCTATTTCCTCTCGCATAGTTTATCTCGATTGAATATCAGCTCATCTCTATTATTTTCAAAAAAAAAAAGAAAAAAAACGAAAGAAAACAAAACGTTTGTTAACTATAAGCAGGGAAAAGCGGGTAGGGTGAAACACACTGTCCTATTATTGTGTTGATTTCTGTTTTGTGGACAGCGAAGAAAATCGTTCACGAGTGAATCGCATTCAGATCTTATCATATATGCTTCGAACGTCGATTGTGACTGAAACACCCCCGTCTACGTGCAGTGAAAAAAAAAAAAAAGAAAAAAAACGGAACTGCAAGAATCGTATATATGCATCTCCATTCTTAGTTGGATTGTGAGAAATGGGTATTCCATTCATGGATACATGGGAGGTATAGCTGGTAGCTATTATTGGTTACAAAGATGGCCTTCTCTTCTGACAGAGAACCTAGTTGCCCAAGCCTACTCAGTGCAATCGACCGCAGCAATCTGATTTTCCGAATCACAGAAACAGTCCGATAGCACCTGGCTTCAGCCACACCTTTCATAGCCTTTTTTGGTTCACTCGAGCACTCCCAATCAACGTGATTGCAGTACATGCACTTACTGAACGGGCGCAACAACGTTACTACATGTGTGTACCACGTACATATGGTGGTGCTGTGATATATGGATATGTCTCTCAACGATGTATGTGATGAATTCTGTTGTACTCAGAAGGCGCTCAGCAATGAACTACAGAAAAAGGGTCTACTTTCGGAGCCTTCCTTATGTCTTTGCGCATTGCAAAACCATGATGGCAACCGACCAATATTCCCCTTGCTTTGTAGTCGAGAGAAGGCATCCGATTTCGCCAAATTCTATCGATGACTATCTTAACGCATTCATCGAGAAAACAATTTCAATCCCGACCGACTGCACCCGAAGGATGTCGGTTGGTTTATTGACCTAACGCATCTGGAGGAAAACGCATCAACTGCTCTTACAACCGAATAACTGATGCTTTTCAATTGCTAGATTTCGATTGAAAATTTCAGTTTTTAGGTGATCTAAACATTGATTATCCCCGTAGCAACATGAAACCTTGCTTTGTTAAAATTGTCGCATTTTATTTGTGTTTATTCGAGCAATAACAGCAAAGCAATAGCAAATTAAGAACAATCATTCTATAAGGTGACTAATGGATTCATAGCCGGATAAGAGATGAGACGGTTTATAGAAAAAGCGAAATAAGTGGAAAACATATACAGAAATCACTGAAATGCGTGAAATTGCGAGCGCCTAGGTTACTTAACTTTAACAAGCTCTAGGTTGGAAGAGAACGACTAAGGACGCCGGAAACAACCATAAAAATTGATCAAACATCGGCTAGATAAGAGGCCAATTTGAACTGCTGCAAATGTGCAGTTGGGAAAGGCCAAACTCGAAATTTAGGGTGCTCCTAGATTGACTAGAATGGTGCATGGTTTATTTTTGTTTGTATGTACCGTGCTTATTTTTGTATAGCCTATGGCGATGTTTTATTTGAATATTTTATTTACTTTCATATATGGCAAAAGATGTGACTATGGGCACCCTTGGAGGACTTTGTAAATCCTTTTGAATGAATAGTCAGCGTTCAAAGAACGTTTGCATTGCCTCTGATAATTATCTTCCTCCACTCATCACCATATTTAGGCAATTCAACAACTTCACACAAAAGAAATAGCAATGATACCGAATGAAGTTCGTTAATTCGAATATAAAAGTGATCTTAGCACTAACGATGGCTATCATGGAAAAGAGCCTTAAGATTCCTTCAAAAAAATTATCAGCCGTTATCTACGAATTATCAATAATTTGAATATGCGAGTGATAACGACAAATGACATGCATGGAGCGAATTCGATAAGAAAAGGTTCATTAGATTTGCATAAGTGGTAGAATTAATGTCTTGCGATTTCGTTGTAGTCCATTTCCGTCCAGTTGCAGGCCATTCACGTAATTTTCTCGAGTCCATAAGATCTCCGCACATTCTTCGAGAATGTTTTCACTGCAATAATCGCGAAAGTAAGTATCGCATTTCACTGTGCGATTATTTCCTCCCACATTCCGACTAAGCTCTCTAAATAAAACATCACATAATCCATCATAATAAACGCCTTTCATCATGTAATTGAGGAGTAAATGAAGCCAAGAAAAGTAATACGAATACAAATTAGGCTTCTAAATGCTAAGAAATAATCACTTATTACACTAGAGGTATTGAGGAGCAAAATTTGCTGCAAAAAATTTTAAGTATTTATCATAGTCGCAGAAGAGATATTAATATGGCGTTAACTATTCTCGAATATGATGTCGCACATCTCTTCCTCGATCAAAAAAACTCTTATTTAGTGATCCAATCTCCTTAAGCATATTTCCTTGCTTCGCGAAAGAAAGCAAATACACTCACTCACTTATTCATACATATTTGTTAGCTTCGATTTAAAATTAGCTTATTCCATTATGTCGATTACATCGGCAAGAGAAGAGGATCTATCATGTGCATCGCCATATCGAACCCGCATTCCAACATTGCAAAATTTATTGATGAGTATAAGCCTTATTGAAATGCTTCAGATTTCCGTCTGCAATTTTTTTTCCAAAACAATCCAATCGAGTACCTCCTAGAGAAATAAACGAGATCATGCGTTTTAGATGGAAACGGCGCTTGAAAATACTGACAACGAAACTCGCCTCGTTCATCAAATATGGCGGCAGAAAAACTCAACGCATTATTAGAAGTATCTATTGTTCAATATTATTATTTATTATTATTATTATTTATTAACAAGGTGATGAGAGTGAGTATTTAAGGAGACGAATTTGATTCAATAAGCATAACAATTTGGCCGGAATAAGGAAGCTATAACTCAAATAACGTGTTCTTTATCTGTCAATATGGGGGTGGTGGTTTTAATGGACGAGAGATGGAATTCAGAGTGCCGACTGAACGTCTTTCTTTTGAGTTTATCTTTAGATGCGTGGAAAACATCGATTCGAAGAAATGCCCCCACCTCGTTGAACGTCAGCTGTGATATAGCACACAAAGCAGAATGCTATACGGTTGTGCTTGCCACTACTAAAAGCCAGCCATCACATCCACAGTGTAGTGCTGCAGTTTTGCTAGCTTAAATGCTTGTCTGTAGCGTTATCAACTCGATCAACTTTATTCATGGATCATCCGAGCTCTTCGTAGTGTTAGCCGGGATACGTTTCCCATAAAAATTCGGTGGAAATTCTTCAATTTGTCCGCTGCTGCATTCTAGAAAAGATTTCCTCGCAACTTCTGGCATGTTTGTTCAAAACTGAGGTCATGCTTCGCAGCAAATCTCTATCCGATCCAAAAATGACACTGCAATATAGGATAAAATGAGTGCAACTTCAGCATATGTCTCATAGTTTTCGATCCTTACTTCCCTATTTTTACGCTTGTTCGGTAATTTTTGCCAAACGATGCGCCATATGACCATCAAGCTTGTGCGTTTCATATTTCTATTTAAATATCCGTTATTCTTTACTCAGAAATAGCTTTCTTTGTCATCCTTTATATCTACTGACTTGGGCAGGTTACTGTGGGTTTAAAGAACCCTCTATCCGCCAGAAATGTCCAAGAGGCAGCGATTTTCCAACTCCAGTGATATCCCGCCATGTAGAAACGTCGATAAAGACGGAAGGCTTTTCGTCAACATCAAGTGAATTTAACAATGTTTCGTTATGCAACAATTATGAAAACAAATAGTGGCACTGCAGATGTCTCGAAGAACTTATGTGGCGCAATAACGACCTCGACGTGGGTCTAGTAGGATAATAGCCGGATAGTTTTTGACGGAGCTGCTATCCTTTCGCTGCTGATGTGAAACTCCAAGGAGCCATGTCAAGCGCGAGTTGCTACCCTTTCTTATATCCCCTGATCAGCTCAAAAATCGCTTCCAAAGAGAGGAACACCCTGTAATTATGTTGCAAGGTGCGTGAAGATTTCTCGTGACGTGTTACAGCTCATCTCCGAAACCGAACGAAATCCACCATAATTTTGCAGACTAACCTTCTCGGAAGACTTCATACTAATAAACAAACATGTGCGACGAAGAGGTAGCAGCATTGGTGGTTGACAATGGCTCCGGAATGTGCAAGGCTGGATTCGCCGGTGACGATGCACCTCGTGCGGTGTTCCCATCGATCGTCGGTCGGCCCAGGCATCAGGCATGCTTCATCTCTTTGCGAGACTGTGATGAAAGCAGTTTCTCGTTTTTTACGCCTTTTGGAAAGTTCTTTATCTACAAGAAAAATTGCAGCAAAATAATTCTCATCACGTTTGATGGTTTTTGGGGGCGTTAGTTGATTTCATGATAGTTCGTACCTTGAAACCGCATTCCAGTTTATTTATGAGTCTTATAGAGAGGCAATCGGGTGAGGACGTCAATCAAACTCTAACTAAACATTGCCGTAGTACAGTGATTTCAATGAGAAAACACATTACTACGCAATCAATCTTGTCCAATCTTCTCTGCACAATGCGTCTCACACATATCGTCTCTTTGAGCCACCTCCAAATTTTTGAGCAGCTCATGGCCGGCTCGAAGGGGAGATTGTCCGCTTTGATGTATGAATATTTCAGGGTGTGATGGTGGGTATGGGTCAAAAAGACTCGTATGTCGGTGATGAGGCGCAATCGAAGAGAGGTATCCTCACACTGAAGTACCCAATTGAGCACGGTATCGTGACCAACTGGGATGATATGGAGAAGATCTGGCACCATACCTTCTATAACGAGTTGCGAGTTGCCCCTGAAGAGCACCCTGTGCTGCTCACTGAGGCTCCTCTCAACCCGAAGGCAAACAGAGAAAAGATGACGCAGATCATGTTCGAGACCTTCAACACCCCGGCCATGTATGTTGCCATCCAAGCGGTGCTTTCGCTCTACGCTTCTGGCCGTACCACTGGAGTAGTTCTCGACTCAGGCGATGGTGTCACTCACACTGTGCCAATTTACGAAGGTAACTTCCATTTCATGAATATACCTCTCCCCAAATAACCATGCCCGCTATTGGCAAATACGATGACAAAACTTGTTAAACAAGTTTCATTGTTTTTATAAGTGACTTTCTCTGGATTCAGATATGAAAGCCTTCTGAATGGACAGTTAGCTCTTCAAAAAGACACTTCTTTTTTGCACTTTCTCATATACCTTTGTCGTTGTCAATGTCCTCAACAACTCTACGAGAAGAGTATTACAGTCGACGACTTTCAAAGTCAGAAACGCACATCTCGAGTGCTTCAGTGAGTCCAGAAAACGTGGCATTTTCATCTACAAACGTATAGAGAATAATATAGAGATGAGAGCGAGAAAGTTTGATTTATAGAAAAGCTTTACTACTTATAGTTTGCAGTATAGGAGTCTATTTGAGTGACCAAAGAGAATACACAACTCGTTGCCGATAAAGTTGTTCGAAATATTCAGGTTGCTCTGGATAGAGAGCGCTGTGTAAGAATTGCAGATGGCAGCATGATGAGGTACCGATGAAGTTTTGAGTGGTCAATGATGAAAGCCTAGTGCACCTGATCGGCGTCGTAATCTGTTTCACAGCACATGTACATCGGGGGAGCTATGATCATGCGTTTATGATCATGTTTTATAGGATATGCACTGCCCCACGCTATTCTTCGTCTGGATTTGGCGGGTCGTGATCTCACTGATTACCTGATGAAGATCCTCACTGAACGTGGCTACTCGTTCGTGACTACGGCCGAACGTGAAATCGTTCGTGACGTCAAGGAGAAGCTGTGCTATGTGGCTCTCGACTTCGAACAGGAGATGGCCACTGCAGCTTCATCCTCTTCCCTCGAGAAGTCATATGAACTTCCCGATGGACAAGTCATCACTGTCGGCAATGAACGATTCCGTTGCCCTGAAGCGCTGTTCCAGGTCAGCGTGAAATCTTCTCTCCCATGCGAACAACAGTCCAATTAAAACTCTCGAGTTGTTACATATTAGGGGAAACGAATTGCCAAAATGAACTGCAATGTCTTTAAGAAAATATCTCTGCAGTTTTCAACTCGCCTTAGCTGCAAAATTTCGTGTCCTTAGCCAGAACGTGTTCTCCATTTTCAGATCATTCATCTTCACAGTAAATTACGTGTTTATCTTCTACTCGCGTTAAAAAAAACGAAATTTCAGCCATCCTTCATAGGGATGGAATCTGCTGGTATCCATGAACAAACTTATAACAGCATCATGAAATGCGATATCGATATCCGTAAGGATCTATATGCCAACAATGTACTATCCGGCGGCAGCACAATGTATCCTGGAATTGCGGATCGCATGCAGGTAGAATATCATCTATACGTTTCAGAAAACAGATTATAATCACTTTTTTTTCTTCTTTCGGAAGAGAGAAAACGAGCAATAAATGCTAGATTCAGCACATTCTGCATAACGGTTAGCTATAGCTAAGCGGTTGATATGGCAACAAAACTCATCAGAGAATAAAATTTATGTGGTGCTAGAAAGCGCCACTCGTTGAGTGGAACAAACGTCGTTTTCTCAAATAGGATTACAATTTTTATGGAGTGAATGAGCGATATGCGAATTTCTTCGAAGAGTTCCTTCTGTTACAATTCTTTGTGGAAATGTCATTTTCACTTATTTTCATCGGCAATTTGGTGTCACTCATTGATAAAGCCATAAAATTCCTCTTCGCAATGCTTTGTGCGAATTATAAAGCGATGCTTTTTATGAGTGTCTTGTATTTCAGAAAGAGATCACTGCATTAGCACCAAGCACGATGAAGATTAAGATCATTGCGCCTCCAGAGAGGAAATATTCTGTCTGGATTGGTGGATCTATCCTTGCATCTCTGTCTACCTTCCAACAGGTTTGCCATCTATTTTTTTTTGTAATGGAGTTTATTACTGTTCGTTGTTCAAGCCACATCTGCTAACCAATCAGTGAGGCAGAAGGTTGAAATGTTGCACAGAAGAGAGGGGCGACTATGGAAAAAATATGAACGAAGGCGATCAACGACTGATGCATACAATTCAGTAGGGCAGATAGAAACATAGGAACTAAAACTACTTGAGACTCGCTAAGAACGGCAACGTTTCTGTGGCTTGTTTTCGCCACTTGTTTCCGATGACAGAGAAGGAAGTTTGTTCTCGCTAGTCTTCTGATACCGTTGAATCGTCTCCACTCAGGTCAGGAGTATTTTGTTCGCTAACTTTTAGCTTATAAAGCTGAAGGAACTAAGATTTCGTTAACGAGAGAGGACAAGATTGACTGATGACACTGCATTTGAGGAGGGGCAACATTGAAGAGTTTTTGGGTCTTTTTCAATCTCTTATAAAGCGTCTCATTCGACGGCTCATTTTAATACGAAAACATCGGCGGCCCCATTCTACCACTTTCCTTTTCGTCGACGTAATATTGGGTTGTTGCAGATGTGGATCTCGAAGCAAGAATACGATGAATCTGGACCATCGATCGTCCATCGCAAATGCTTCTAAGCCGAATCATCGGACATCGATGCGCCATCCTCTTCATCGCTACCGTCTTCTTCAGTCCAAACTTGGGAATTAAAAGTTGCACACCATATTGCGTTTCAACTACGCAAGCATATATATATAAGACGTGTATGCATTTGTGGACGTTATACAATGGCACATGTGTGGTGTTCTATTCATGTAAATATATGGTGTGAATTGTGCCATAAAAAAATTACCCATACCATTTCCTGTCTTTCAATCATTGCATATCACATGGCAGCGTACCCCTTTGGGATGAAGTGCGTGATGAACGGAAAGCAAATCTGAACTAAGCGCAGGCAGTGGTGAATCAGCAGTATCCGAACGTCGCCGTATCTTTCTTCTACTTGTGATGTCCTCAAGCAAAGAAATCGTCTCAACTTTGCTCCATTGTGAATTTCTCGAGCTTGGAGGAGTGCCCAACAATGCATATTGCTCAATGTCTATTGTCGCTAGTGCTTTAGATGTTGTGGGCTGTTGGGATATAAATTTATAACAAAGATGCGATAAGTATAACACAAATTGTAAGATTACAAAAAGCCATCAAAAGAATGCTCACGTTTGCAATATATACACTTCGATCCCTATAGCATATTGTTCGGGATAGCACCACATACCATTAATCCACTTCTGCTTGAATTATGCTTCTAATGCAAGATGAGCTGTAGATATATGAGAGTTCATCGAGCAGCATTTCGCCTTATACAAAATCATCGGCGAGAGGGAAAAATGCTAGATGCTACAATTGTGCACTTATATGCCGATTTAGAGTCACAAATGTTTAGGAGAACACCTAAACATCTGATGATATGCTATCAGATAATGAATGATTGTCTTCAATGCAACAATTCATAAACACTTGTTCTCGGCAACAAAGCAGTACATGAAGATTAATCATCACGACTTTCACTGGAGAACATTTTGGCACATCAATTTCCCACATGTATCAATTTTTATTTTCCATCGAAAAATTAACGCAGCACTCTTAGCGAGGTCGAGAGGTAATTAAGCTCGATCATATCTTACATTGTTTCTCTAGTTTTTTATTGCCGTGTTAGCTTAATCGTGAGATATTCGTCAAAAATTGTAATGGAGCACATTGTGAGATGAAATGTGAACCGCCGAATATATGAGGAGGAGAGGGAGGGAGAGGCGGATGAAGAGGAAGGGAAGAAGGGCTGGTAGGTGGTAGATAGTAGGCTGCATGGCACTGAATTGCAACTTTGAGGGAATTACATGAAAACAAAAGCGCACTCATCCCATCGATAGCCTTTTGTATTTCTATCGTTTCATGACTTTTCAGATGATGAAGTTCGTATCTCAGCAAAGATTCCATTCTTCAGCTTTTGAAGAGTTTCATCCGAATTTAGGTCTTGGTCCGGATCTAAATGACTATGCTGATGATCGCATATATTCGCTACCCCAAACGACTCTTATAGGATCGTTGTGCAGTTCGACAAGCCTCCATTTATGAAGATTTATTTGAACAACGATGATATCAGTACAGTTCGGCATCAACTAAGCCTTTACAGCACCCAAAGTTAATTGCCATTCCATATCTCGATTAACGGCTCATAAGGTGGCACAGTGGATTTCAATTCAAGAATTAAGGAGGATTTCATATGCACATCTATCGACCGATGTGGAAGCTATAAAATCAGTAGCAGATCGAAGGTTCTTTCGGACCGGTTGAAGCAGTGCTTTTCATGAACAATTCAGTTCATGCGACAGGCGCCGCTCTTAGCTGGCGTTTTTCTAAATAAAGCATCTGCTTTCTGTACGACAACTCTAGACAAGTCAATCTGCACTCACCTCTACAACAATAATATATGATCAGCGCTCATGAAATTGTCACTATTACCATAAAGGTTGTTCGCTTTGTCTGTCTATACTGTCGTTGTTGATTTCCTCTTTCAGTTGCAAGAAAACCACTTTAAAAGAAAACAAGGAGACTGACACTGTACAAGTTCACTATGTAGAATCTTTTGATGTTATGTGCCAATAAGTTGTCTAGTGCAACTCAGAATTATATGAAGTACCTGAGCATTTATTGCAGTGGGTAGAAGCTTCCCGTGAAGTGTGCAGTCAGCAGCCGAATTATCCATACTACTTCCTAAAGAAACTTTTTTGGATCAATTCTCTTTTTGTTCAATATAAAGGATATTTCGACTAAGACCTCGGAAGAGCTGTTCGCCGATGATTCAGAATGTCTATCGGTCTTCACCTGATCCTTCTGCAGATTTTTAAGGTCTTCAAATCCATCTTGGTGAATAAAATGATATTTCAGCACAATCCGTCTGAATCGTCGTCCAGTCCATCAAAACTTTAAACTGAAATGTTTCTTCCGCTTACATCGTTCGATTTCATTACATATGAATAATTTGAACCGTAACCTTTGTGTGGTCTATCTCACTGTTTGGTGGGAGTTACACAAGTGATATCTTGTTCGCAAGTGACCCTTAGGTGCTGAAGATCAACGAGGAATTTTGATATACGATTGCAAAGACGCATAATTTTGCTCTTAAGCTTAATAGGCCCTTTCAATGCAAATAGATTGTTTCCGATTCAGCGGTTGTTGAAGAGATAGAATAGCTCTCAATAAGCTAATTACTGTTGCCCACGATTCTTGCTGATCTAAATCGAAAAGAAAAAAACAACAAGAGATACTCCACTTCAGTAATTGGCGAAACGGTTTGATTGTTAAGTGATCAAATATAACTAAATAAAGCAACAGGAAGTCTTGAGAGAGTAAACAAGGAGATAAGTGGTCATGCTTTTTTGTAAATATAGACAAGTATGCAAATATCATCAACTAAGCTTATGAGAGTAAATTTCAACGAAACTCTAACCGCTAACCAGTCAATAACGTCGTCTTGTTCTGTGAATTTCATGGTGAAGAAGTTAGTGCGAGATTCAGTGAAAATTCGGCGCCAAAAAATACACATCTTTTCGTTTGTGTTTATCTTTAGATCAGTGCCATGAGGTGATTCGAAGAAAATCTTCGCATCAAGCAACGTCAGTTGTGTGATAGAATAAAAACTTGAACGCTAAGCCATTATGTTTGAGACTATTAAAAGCCTCCGTTTGCACGAATTTATTGCAGTGCTGCAGCTTGCATAGATTCCTTCGGTACAGTGCTGCACTTTGATTTCGTTAGATATCCGTGTGTGGTGCTGGCAGGCTGCTTAACTTTATCAACGAATCCCCTCTATCATTTGCTATAAGCTTCAAGCTGCTTTCTCGCAAAGCCTTAATGGAAATTTTTCACCTTGTCTTCTATAGTATTCTGAGGGAATTCTCCACAATTTCCGCAGAACGTCAATGCATTTCAGGCTATCCTTAACTAATAAGCGGTGTCACCGTTAATCTAAATTGCTTTTCTCTAAATTTTTGAAGAAATGCTTCAATCTATGTCCCACTAGTTTCTCAAAAGATTCCTCAGAACCACCACCCAGTTCTCGTGCAAGTTCTTGACAGGCGGTCTGTGCGCAAGTCCGAATAGCAGTATGATGTAGAATCAGCTAACTGAGTTGTCTAGATGGTGCATCATATAGCTTCAATCATTATTACTTCTCCATTCTTTTAGATTTCAAAAAGTGCGCTATTTGACATCTATAATTGGATGTTCACATAAATCTTTGCATTTCTATTTATGCGCTCGATAGTCCGCATGCAAGAACCACCAAGAAACACGGCTCAATGCGAGTCGTAAGATACTCTCCTGTAACAAAATTTGAAAAATCTGTACTATGTTATGGAGGTATCTAGTCTTGATCCAGCGTTCTTGATTCACAAACACCATCCTTACATATTTTGCAGGGCGAAGCTTCATTCGTTAGAGAGATTTTCTTCCATCCGTCATCTAAATTATTAGTTTCCACCACTTCAGTCTTTCTCGAATTATTCATGCCGCAGAAATGAGGATTACTCAAGAATTTTGTTCCATTCATTTTGGAACGCTTTGTGAATTTGGTTGGTGGGGTGTTGGAGTTCAGTGTCTGCAGTGAGTACCATCTATACGAAAGGAACCTATTCGAATGTTTGGCTTTGTTATGTTGCCTTCGCTGGCTCATTGTTAGAGTTAGCATTCGAGACTCGATAACCAGGAATCGGTTGTGGATATACGATAGGACCTTTAATGGGACGGGGTTGGGAACAAGGTGAGCATGAGAGGGTAGAATATTGCGCTCTTTAGTCAACGCTCCTGTTCTTCCATTTCTTTCTAATTTCCATAGACGGCACTCTTTCATACTGCCCCCCCCCCCCCCCACCCCTCCGTGAATGAAACGCAGAAATACGGTTGCTATCCAGCACTCCGCGAGTATTTTTTGGCCGAGGTTTTCAAGAAGGCTTTGAATTTCAGTAGGGTATATAAGGGAGAATATGAGCAAAGATAAGCTCTCACATGGGGCTAAATCTGAGAGGGAAATTAGCTGAGAATGTGAGCAGAGAATTCAATCATTCTGGGCGAGATCTCTTTTTCGAATATTCCATCCCTCATACACTGAGCATAAACTCCACTCACAAAGCCCGATCGATATTCATCGAAAAACTTATATATCGCTAGCTTAAGCTTAGGCGCTGCAGCATATGACAATTTTTAGTGTAATAACACTCAGAGATCTACAAGTACGTGAAACGCCTATGGGAAATACTGATCGTATCTACTGGAGAAAGGTTGTTTTAGGTGGGACTTCGAGAGACACCTTGTCTGACGCAACCTCGACTGCAACTTTGGCATTCATCGAAAAATTGACTGTTTTCTTTATGTTATAAGAGCTGGAAACGCTCGGATGCACACTCCTGTGTTTCACAACAAAAAACTATGGTCGGGTTTCCAAGTTCTGAAAACTTTGTGGAGGAGGACTTGTTTTGAGGTGGAAAACGTTATTTTGGATCGTTTCGACTATAAGGTCTATCCTTTCTAGTGGGTTTACTAGACGGAACTTCTAAACGAACGCATAGACGACGACAATTGTTCGCATTTTGATTTTATTCCAGAGTCTCCTTTTTCTATGTGTATTATATTTTCTTCACTTATCATTGTGCAGCCGTTCATTAATTCGCAAATCCACGAAATGTTTCAATCTTTGTTCATCTATCTATTAATTCAATCGAAAATAATTTGCACAAACATCTCATGACTCGAATAGTTAGTTGATAGTTGTTGAAAATTCAGCTAAACCCAAGTGAATCTCTGGTATGACTGAACCGATTCACCACAAAAAGCTTAGAATGTAGGGACCACCCCGCTCTATTTAGCGGCGAATAACGTTTGATTCTCACTTGGAATACTGAAAGAGCAGACGACGAGCAAAGGAATTCTGTTGAATTCAGCTTTGCTTCGAGTCGAACTCTTATGGCTGAAATAGAGCTGAAAGTTATCTTTGGCTTATGCCTTCCAGTTCTTTTCACGAATAATACCCGCTCCGGGAGTCCGATTCAAAGCGAAGCCATAGAAGGAGGTTTTTAGAAGTCCCCTCAAGCATCGTTACAACTTTCGCCTTCAGCGATTGCAGATACTAAACGCCAAAACGTTTGTTATTGCAGCATTACTCTCTCTGGTGACTGAATTCTAAAAGAACATGTGCGACGAAGAAGTGGCAGCGTTGGTGGTTGACAATGGCTCCGGAATGTGCAAGGCCGGATTCGCCGGTGATGATGCACCTCGTGCGGTGTTCCCATCGATTGTTGGACGACCCAGACATCAGGTATCTCAGCCAAACGTTTCACATATATTCACCAGTGATTATGAAACATCTTCTGTTAGGTATCAAAAATAACGACCTTCCCTCTTCATCTCGGATAGAAATGATAACAGTTTTTCAGTTTTGCCACCTCGCAGATTCATTCCTCACCGTAAAAGCGCTTAGATGTATCTTATGAAATCTGTTGTTTGTAGCCCAGATCTGTTGATTTCACTCAAAAATTGCACCGTGAATCCCAGTTTCGTCTTTTTATTTTCAATTATGGGCAAAGAGAGGTTCAGCATTCGGTTCGAAATGAGGCATGGTTGAGGGATTGTACAACGAATGGTTTCCTTTATAGGACGTACCAATCGGACACGTATCCTACCTCTTACTTAAGAGGAGCATTTATGTATCTGCTCGGAATGGAGAATAAAATTGAGAAATCCGAATATTTCAGGGTGTGATGGTGGGTATGGGTCAAAAAGACTCGTATGTCGGTGATGAGGCGCAATCGAAGAGAGGTATCCTCACGCTGAAGTACCCAATTGAGCACGGTATCGTGACCAACTGGGATGATATGGAGAAGATCTGGCACCACACCTTCTACAACGAGTTGCGAGTTGCCCCTGAGGAGCACCCTGTGCTGCTCACTGAGCCTCCACTCAACCCTAAGGCAAACAGAGAAAAGATGACCCAAATCATGTTCGAGACCTTCAACACCCCCGCGATGTATGTTGCCATCCAAGCGGTGCTTTCGCTCTACGCTTCTGGTCGTACCACTGGAGTAGTGCTCGACTCAGGCGATGGTGTCACTCACACTGTACCTATCTATGAAGGTGGACACTAGTTCACTTTTGTTTCGTCTTTTGTTTATTAGATCGACTTCTTGCGAACGCAGTGACAAAAATTTTCTTGGCTAAATAAATATCGGAAAAATCTTTTTCCTTTTTAGTAGTAATGTTTTAGAAATTAAAATGCAAAAATATCGTGAATGGGGATATAAAAAAAATGCATTGGCGTTGATACGTCTACTCGCAATTCCCGGCGATTGTCGAATTCTGCGCTCAACGAATTCCATCTTTGCTTCGTCAGAGAATTTTTCAACGTGATGTCTATGATAAGGGGGTGACTTAGCAACTCGCGGAATTGAACAATGTCGCCTGCGTCTTCGTCTGAACTCATCGAGTGACTATATTTTATCATAGTAGACAGAAGAGACATTGCTTTTTGTGTACAGTATTCGTGTAATTATAGCCCCCTGTTCGAAAAACGATGTGAAGTATCGTACTAGTGCTCGATAACTAGATCCCTGCTAGAATTGCTTATGGCTATATAACGAATCATCAGCAAATGTTTGAGATTGCCGTAAGCATAGCTCAATGCAAATGGTAAACGTCTATTTCAGTGTAGTTAGATATCGAAAAGCATTCCAAAAATGCGTGTGTTGATATATTTTATAGGATATGCGCTACCTCACGCTATTCTTCGTCTCGATTTGGCTGGTCGTGACCTCACTGATTACCTCATGAAGATCCTCACTGAACGTGGCTACTCATTCGTGACCACGGCCGAACGTGAGATCGTTCGTGACGTCAAGGAGAAGCTGTGCTACGTGGCACTTGACTTTGAACAGGAGATGGCAACTGCCGCTTCATCCTCTTCCCTCGAGAAGTCATATGAACTTCCCGATGGACAAGTGATCACCGTCGGCAACGAGCGATTCCGCTGCCCTGAGGCTCTCTTCCAGGTCAGTGTAGAGTCTTTTGCCCTCATAAGGTCTCGGTTCCACGATAGTATGATCTTCAAATCGCAAAACGAAAGCAGAAGGAAGCGTCCTGGCTAGCGATCATTTCCGGCTTGACACCTGGCACTTTGGTATCATTCAGTAGCCATTTTTCGAAGCATTCGATTTCGCATGTCACAAACCTTTTTGCGTTTCCGGACGACCTTTTTTCCGCAAGTCTACAACTGCTGCAGTCACTCCAACTGACGCATTTATCTCCGACTTACAAAACCTACTGAAATTTCAGCCATCGTTCATAGGGATGGAATCTGCTGGTATCCATGAACAAACTTATAACAGCATCATGAAATGCGATATCGATATCCGTAAGGATCTATATGCCAACAACGTACTATCTGGTGGTAGCACAATGTATCCTGGAATCGCCGATCGCATGCAGGTAAGACATTTTTCTCGAGTTTGGCAAAAGAAAAGATGATCGATTCTTTAAGAGAATGATATTGGTCTGACACTGCCGGAATGATGCGTATTTTCACAACGTAGCTCACAAAAGGATACCTTGATGGTACTGTGCATTCTCGTCGTCTTCAATAAAATTGCAGCATGTGTAAAGCGACTGACTCAGGCCGGTGCTTCCCCCCCCCCCCTCCCCACCTCCCCCCTCCCCCTCTACATTTCTGATGGGTCGCCTCTTCGCTGTTCTTGTTAGAAAAACGAAAGTGGCGGATATTCGTACCGCTTGTTTTGACCATAAGTGAATCGGCATAGTATCTTAGTATGCGTTCGGTAACATCTCAGAGGCCGAGTCTGAGTTTGCATTGTTTAGCTGTCAACCGTTTTCTCCTCGCTAGAGAAAAGCGCGATGGACAGAGGTTGAAGGAGGCGAAAGTTCATCGTTTCAGATGATATTTTCATAGGTCCCCAACATTTTTATATATAAATACAGGATGTAATTTTTCATCTCTATAGATACCTCAAAAGATTTCCACTCCTTTCCACTCCTTCTTGTCGATTCGTTACATGTCGTAACACCCCAAATTTGGAGCCATTCGTGAGAAACGAGCAAGAAAAAGGAGAGCGGAAGTTGAAGAAACAAATAAAGATTCTCCTTTTCATTTTTTTGAGTCGCAAGAGGCTCTCATTCTACCACCATCACAACTCACTGAGCCATATAACTTCCTCTACAAAGCAAACGAAGCGTACACCACAACCGATCACCGCAAGTGCATAATAGGTGCGCATTCGCAATCCTTCTCTCGGAGTATTTCGTGAGAATTCCTGAGCGATATTATGTCTGATGGGAGTATTTTCAGAAAGAGATCACAGCACTGGCACCAAGCACGATGAAGATCAAGATCATCGCTCCTCCAGAGAGGAAATACTCTGTCTGGATTGGTGGATCTATCCTCGCCTCTCTTTCCACATTCCAACAGGTTCGCCGCTTTTTAGAGTTTTCGTAGGTGCGACTGAGTAGGTATTTGAACATATAAGTTCATACGAGAGTCTTTGATTGTGTTCACACTAAGCTGATACAATCACGCTGCCGTAATGGGAACTTCGAAACGTCGTTGCAAGAAGAAGCGATGATTACCTGATGATGCTTATGCAAAAGGACGAGGCCATTGCCCTACAATTTAGGAATCGTTCTAAATTTCTCACAGTCATTTAAATCTCATGCACAAGGAAAAATAGCCTTGTTAGCCCTTTTCGACGCATCGAATTTGCTTCGTTACCGATTCAGTTGTTTTTTTTTCTCCCATTTTTAGCATATTTGACTGTTGCAGATGTGGATCTCAAAGCAAGAATACGATGAATCTGGACCATCGATTGTCCATCGCAAATGCTTCTAAATGGAATTACCAGATATCCGATGCGATACTCTCTTCATTACTACGAGTTGCACCTATATTGTATTTTTCTTACTCACGATCATTTATGCTTTTAGAGGTGTCACACAACGGCAAATATGTGGTGCCGAAAGCGTGTAACTTGTAGTGTGAAGTGTACTATAAAAAGAGCTTGTTCTATATGATGAGTCGCAACAACTACAGCGCAAAAAGCAGTCTTCCTCTTCGTGTTCCAGTGAGAGCTATCATGAGGAACAAGCTTGAGCTGAAAAGGAAAAGAAAAAACAGCATAATCGTCGTTCTCTATTTTTGTCCACCTCGGAGACACACAAGAAACTCTCACACAAGTGAGCAGGATCATTCAAATCGTTTCCCACTTGCTGCGATCGACGATTGCACCCTCAGCATACATACATTGACATGGAAAAAAAAAGCACAGTTATAACAGGAAAGATGTGTATGCTCCTTCCTTCGTTTAAATGACACTATGGAAACCGAGGGACCTAGTTAATAGGAAAATTCGCGGTTTATCTAACAGACTTCAGAGATAACTCAACCGAGAACAAGCTACATGTAGCTCCGGAACAAGCTACATGTAGCTCGATTCGAGCCACCCCATCCCACTCAGTGCAATCATCAAAAGCAAGCTGACTTCGATGGCTGATGGAAACGACTCACTGATGTAATGCCACCTATGCGTCCTTCTATTCATTGCTACAGAATCATCTCATCCAGATGCACAGCGTCAATGAATGATGTATCCAGGGCGGAGATTCTCGCTGAAAACAACTCAAAGCTATGCCTAATTCACGTAAGCATCAAGAACACAAGATAATTTGTCGGAGCAAATAACTAACTGCACATACCATCATCGGAAAACGACACACAAAATCCGTAACAGCTGAAGTGTGGATAGATACTCGACGCTTAACGAGAAAGCTAAGCGCAAAAAACTGATTCAAAACTTCCGATACTTTCGCAAGTCGTTTGAGGTGAAAATGTTTTCAATCTTAAAGTCCAAGAGAGGATTTTACTCAAATTTCTCGTTTTTTGTCGTACAAAGTGATAGTGCCGAAAATTTCTTGCAATGCTTCAATTGGTTTCATGTTCATTCAACTAAACAAACTTATTCGCATTGCTTATATGGCAACGGTGATGCTTTCACACCCCCTATTTTCGACTTATTATCGTCTTTCTCCGAAAATTTCCTCGAATGCAAAAATCAAGATTTATGAAAATAAGTAAAAAAGATGCCCAGAGAGATGGACAAAGCGACGATATATGCCCTTGTAATCCCATTATTATTCCATCAAACAAATAATTTGATAGGTTTCGAACGAATTATAAACTCCGAAGAAGAATTAAACCTCTTTTTTAAGGGTACCCGATCGTTGCTCTAAAAACACCTAGAAAAGAGTAGTCCTTATGAAGGTTTTGCTCTATCTTGTCCCATTTAAACTTTTTGAGTTTTTTTTTGAGTGTTCAGAATATTGAGCAAGCACACCTATAAACGTATATTCACCAACATAGAAGCATTGAGTGTTTACATAATGTATAACATTATTCGTACATATTACATATAGATGTTTATTCATTTATTCATTTATTTATCTACCTATTTGTTTATTTGTTTATTTATCTATTCATCTATTTATTTATCTATTTATTTATTTATTTATTTATTTATTTATTTATCCAAGCACTTGCAAACCATCTGACCGCCCATGAGAATAGGCTCCCATGCATCCAATATGCACATAATAACAGCGCTTAAATTTGTGAAAATGGTGCTGCCGAAAACCTTGTAGGATGTCAATATATATACACTCGAAATATTCGTTAGTTTCTGATATCCCATATCAGTTGTTCGTCGTTGAAAGAAATTGAGTCATGCACAACCTTTTCCACGGGAATTCAAACTATCTCTCATTAACTCATTTATTCTTACTAAGATGGGCTCCAATATCAAACACTAGCACGCAACAAATGCCGATGTCAACGATAACGGATGATAATTCACCGCTAATTTCTTTTTGTTCGTTCTTTGAGCAACCAACCAACCATGACTATACGCCAGGATTTTTACATAGTTTCTCTCACATCAATGATGATTTGAAGAGAATGAATAGAAACAATGTGAGCGAGATTGCCGATTCGCTTCAGAAAGAGTTGAAGGATGTTACCGAGTGTTTTTGATGCTTTGCTTATAATTGATGATAAATATCTATATATGAGATGAGGGTCAATTTTAATGCGCTTAATTTCACGGGCAGTGAGAGATTCGAAAGGTGAAAAGGGACCGCCACCGGAAACGAGAACATTTGAAAATTGATTGGCCGCTGGAGCTTCCGCTTTTTCTTTCGCTTCGCTTATGATTCGGTCGGTCATCGCGGGGGCTATCGATACTTCTTTATCCAGCAGGAGATCTCATCCATCATCTTGCCGGAATAAATAATGGTTATTTTGCGTTTTTCTTTTAATTTAGGAAAAATTGCACCGGAAACTACTTGATATTTTCTCCCCTCTTTTTTTCGTGAAAATACTTCAGCTATCTTTGTAATTTCCTTTGCGACTCACCTTTTTTTGTGCGAAGAACGGGGAGTGGAGGAGGGGGAGGGGTGGGGGGTGAGAAGGGTAGATTTCCATCAGTTTTGTTGACAGCAACAATTCTTGAAAGAGTGCTGCAGATTGAAATGGTTCATTATTCATGCATTGAGCTCATCACACAAATATAATTAACTATATGATGGGAGCAATAAATTAATTTTGTTTGAAGGCTTTTTTTTTCTTCAAATTTTAGGTCAAAGAAAGAGCAGTCTGCTTGTGTGTGGTCTGTAAATGATGGGGATTTGTGAATGACGAACAGTTGTATTTTAGCAATAACCACTGAGAGGCAAATCATCTCTTTATGGATAATTCATTGGTGAGATGTGCGATAAAGTCAAGAGCGGTGTGATAAAAACAATGGAATGCTGTATAGCATAAAAGGTTACTCAACGAGAACGAATTTCTTATGTATATTTCTTTTCCACTCAATATAACACAGAACTTTGGAAACAGGCTTATCTACTCAAGATGCTATATTTGGCGGAATAAGCTCGCCTGCTTGATGCTTACGAATTTATTGCTTACACTTGCTGAGTTATATATGCATAGTGCAAACGCTACTATTATATAGCATGCATACTTGCTGGTCTTGCTAAAATGTAATTCTCGCTACCACACTAGGCTAACTGAAGCCAATTGATGAGGGAGAGGGGGGAGGCGTAGAGGCTAGACGTATGAGAGCGGAGACGAGGATGCCATTGCTGCATGCATTGTACACTGGAGACCACTAATAGAATGTTTTGAGTGCTTGTTGAAAAACAACAAAAGCGCTGAAGAAATTCACTTATTTCCGCTTGTAATTCTTTTTCGTCAAAGTCAGTAGCTGTTTTGAGGCGAAAAAAAAAGACGAAGATATTCGACTGTGCGGATTAGCGAAATGGGATTTAATTATCGAAACACTAAAATTAAATAAGCAAAGCATTGAAATTAAGGGAAATTGGATGTTGTAAATAAGTAAATAGGCAGGTCGATATATTTCATCGAATATGAAAGTATGTATTCTATGAAGGTGTTAATAACATCAACGAAGAAGATTCGAAGCACTAAGCAAAAAAACTTACCAATCAATGAGGCATTTTTCATGAAAGATTCTGGAGGTGGAGAAGTTGATGGAAGACGATTGGAATTCAAAGCGAAAAATTCATGTGCCTTGTTTTCGTTTATCTTTAGATCGATGCCGAGGTGTCGATTCGAAGAAATGTTCCCCACCTTGCAACGTCAGATGTGATATAATACAGAGAGCGAAACGCTAAGCGCTTAGAATTGTGCCTCTACGTCCGGAGTGTTGTGCTGCAGCTTAGCCGCTTACTTGAACGTCCGTATGTCGTTGGATCGAGTTATTCGACTTTATTCGACTTAAGACCCTCTTATTCTTACTATGAATCGCAGCTACTCCCTCATAGTATCTTGAAGAAAATCCTCAACCTGTGTCGTTCGCCACTTTACATTGACCTCTTTCCACACCTGAGGTTGTGTCTAAGGCGTGACCTCCACTTCGCTGGAAAATAGCAATGTTTCATAGCATTTAGCTGTATCATTCATCTCTTGCATCCCAAATCTTCCGTTGTTTTTTAGGCCGATTTTAGGCGCGTCACAAGAATTTTCGTGAAATGCGTAAAAACTACGGAACGATGGTGCTTATGCGCATAGATAAATCTGTCGCTTCTATCTGTATATCCGATAGCCTCCACTAATCCGAAGCATTTAATTTCTCGGCTTACTGAACGTTGAAATGCTATGCATATTAGCGCAAGATGGGAGAGTTAGTCTACACCACAAAACTGTCCATGAAACTTACTTGATTCAATCGCTTAGCTTCACAGGTGATAATGATAAGCCTGGGAGAGCTAGAGCATTGATGCGATAGGGCTGAATATGCGATATAGAGGAGACTCATGCAATAGAAGAAACAGAGTGTAGGTGTGAATTTCGAGATGGGAGAATATGAGAGCACATGCGATGCTATATTTACGGATTCAAGCATAAGAGAGCTTGCTTACAAAAATTCGCTATCACCTCATCAGCAGTCTTTTTTTCCGCTTAATGCGACCACCTAATCGTGAAGGTGTTAGCTGAGTGATTATATCGAGTACCTCATTAGCGAAGAACCGCATGGTACAATGTTTCATGGTGGCTGAACAAGAGTACTAACTTTACTATGACGAGTTTTAGTGGCTGTATTGCTCACAGCTATACCTTTCATTTTCGAGAACTAGAAATCATTTGAGAATGTACGGCGAAATGTGCTACGTAATGAACAGAATATCAGCGAAACAACTCCGACCAAACTGTAGAACAAGAAATATCACTAGGGGAAGAACTGAAAAATTTCCAACGAAGCGTTGGATTGAAATGGAGCTGAAAATGGAGCCAATAGGGTTGAAAATAACGAAAGCGTACCATATATACGAAATTCTTCTTGCACAATGCTCCAGTATTTAGAACATACTGGCGACTCTATCCGATGCAGTAACAACTGACATTTGATCATCACTCAGAATGATGAACGAGGGGATAGTTTTCTCAGAATGAAGCACTTTTATCTTGTAGTTACAAGGCTGAAACAATGCGAGAAGTGGTCTGCTGTAGCTTCTATCTTGTAATCCGACAAAACTATCTGCGGCGTAATCTTTTTTTTTTCCCGCTCCTTACCTATCACGAATGACCTTATCGAGAACTCAATTCTCTAAGCAAACAAATTTTCTCAAACTTCCCTCTAATTTTATACCAAGCCGAACGAGAGACAAATCAGATTTGCAGCTTTACTTTCGCGGAAGACTAAACTCTAATAAACAAATATGTGCGACGAAGAGGTAGCAGCTTTGGTGGTTGACAATGGCTCTGGAATGTGCAAGGCTGGATTCGCCGGTGATGATGCACCTCGTGCGGTGTTCCCATCGATCGTTGGACGACCCAGACATCAGGCAAGCTTTATCTTTCAGCTTAATTTTGAATATATCCACCAATGACTGTGAAACATCATTTATTCGATACTATAGCAATCGACTTTATTGCATCAACTCGTAGTGTAAGACTAGCAGTTTCCCATTTCTGTTCTCTTTGAAAATCTTTCTTCACTAAGGTGGCGTTTTGTAGATATCTTATGAAGTCTGTTGGTTGTACTCTACGTTAGCTGCTTCTTCAAAACACTTCATAATAAACTCAGCCTCCAAGTTTCACTCCACTTATGAGCAAAGGAAGAAACCAGTAACGGTCCAGAAACGAGCGATGATTGATCATTTGCGCGATCAGTGGTTTACTTCGGAGCGCACAACATTAGGTGCCGTATCCATCTTTCTTCTCAAGCCGCAGATCGTACAACCTGTTCCCTGTGACGCTCATTAGATGGTTAGAGGACTTATGAGGTCGGCTTAGAAAGTGGTAATTTCGACTTTTGAATATTTCAGGGTGTGATGGTGGGTATGGGTCAAAAAGACTCGTATGTCGGTGATGAGGCGCAATCGAAGAGAGGTATCCTCACGCTGAAGTACCCAATTGAGCACGGTATCGTGACCAACTGGGATGATATGGAGAAGATCTGGCACCATACCTTCTATAACGAGTTGCGTGTTGCTCCCGAAGAGCACCCTGTGCTGCTCACCGAGCCTCCACTTAACCCCAAGGCAAACAGAGAAAAGATGACCCAGATCATGTTCGAGACCTTCAACACCCCCGCCATGTATGTTGCCATCCAGGCGGTGCTTTCGCTCTACGCTTCTGGTCGTACCACTGGAGTAGTACTCGACTCAGGAGACGGTGTCACGCACACTGTGCCCATTTATGAAGGTAACGACCACTCTTGTTTTATTCTTGAGTTATTCAGCAACGATTGCTCCCGATGGGCTATAGCAAAAGCGTAGAGGCAATGGAAAATATTTTATATTCTTTTGCGAGTTTTACCACTGATGTGCAGTGAATTTCTATGCAACACCATGGAAGTTTTGAATCAATTTGTTGAGGGCATGCCTTGCTCCTCTAGGTGTTTTCGACCTCTCTACATCTACTGCCGTCCAATTACGCGCCGGTTTCGTGAAAATTGTAACGTAAGCGAGGCAAAATTCATCTTCATTTTCTCGACCTATTTCTTATCGTCGACTTCAGTTCTGTTTCACTTTCGTGATATCTGAACGCTAAGTAATTGAGAAAACCAAGCACAATGTGGGATTCGGTGGTCACCACATCTCCGATTAATTTCTGCTTTTGAAGAATCGAATGCTGTAAAAACTTCCATACCATCCAGGAAAAAAATCGAGCACACAGATTTCACGGCTGGAAAAGAATAGCAGATGAACGGTATGAAACGTTCCACTAGAGGTACAAATTACTGGTGGACAAATAAAGCTTAGTGGAATCGATGCCTACGATTGGTCCACCTCTTAAGCTGTCTTCCACTGGCTACACATCTTTCGATGTTCATTCATAAATACGTTTTGCAGGATATGCGCTACCCCACGCTATTCTTCGTCTCGATTTGGCGGGTCGTGACCTCACTGATTACCTGATGAAGATCCTTACTGAACGTGGTTACTCATTCGTGACCACGGCCGAACGTGAGATCGTTCGTGACGTCAAGGAGAAGCTGTGCTACGTGGCACTTGACTTTGAACAGGAGATGGCCACTGCCGCTTCATCCTCTTCCCTCGAGAAGTCATATGAACTTCCCGATGGACAAGTCATTACCGTCGGCAACGAGCGATTCCGCTGCCCTGAGGCTCTCTTCCAGGTCGGTATGAAGTCTCTTCTATCCCACGAAAAACAATCCACTCGAAAGTTTCCAGTTGTAGTGAGAGAAGTGAATTGCCAAAGCAAACCCATGTGTCTTCAAGAAACGGTTTCTGCAGTTTTCAGCGTCTCATGGCTCAAATTTTTTGCGTCGTCGGCCGATTTTTGCCTCTTTCACCGCTACTGTAATTTATCCCAGACTTGCAGTAAAAAATCAAATTTCAGCCATCCTTCATAGGGATGGAATCTGCTGGTATCCACGAACAAACTTATAACAGCATCATGAAGTGCGATATCGATATCCGTAAGGATCTATATGCCAACAATGTACTATCTGGTGGCAGCACAATGTATCCTGGAATCGCCGATCGCATGCAGGCAATCATTCTTTTCGAAATTCAACCATCAAAAGATGATAGGGTCTTCTAAAAAGTTCAGTGAGATTCGCATTGATAGATTGGAACGCATTTCACACAACGAATACCTTTGCCTAGTACTAGAACAACAGTTAGCAGAGGAGAGGCTATACACCATGCTCTAAAGCATCATTCAATCGCTGGATGTGATCACACAATTCTGGGTGGGATTATAGCTCATGACTGAATTATACAAGCGTTTCTCTCGGATTTATGGAAGAATTTCTTCCATGATTTTCACTATTCGAAACGCCAAAGCAATACGTTCTTGCAATCCATTTTATATCAATGAACAATTGAATGCTATTACTTTCGGGCAATGAGAAGACGGGGCAATACTTTCTTTGAGTGCCTTTGAGAATCATAAAGAGATTATTCCGTCAAATAAAGTGTTCCAGAAAGAGATCACAGCGCTCGCACCAAGTACCATGAAGATCAAGATCATCGCTCCTCCAGAGAGGAAATACTCTGTCTGGATTGGTGGATCTATCCTCGCATCTCTATCCACCTTCCAACAGGTATGCGGCTCATCAGAAACTTCTTAAGAGCAACTGAGAAACTGCGAAAAATACTCCACCTCTTCGAGAGAAAACACATCTTCTGGATAGGAAAAAATTGTTGAAAAATCAATGGGAATTTTCTTGGAAAAGGAAGAGATTGATTGTTTGACAACGAAGTTGAAATTCGCCAGCGAGAAAGAGCTGCGGAGCTAGTTGATGACATTTAAGCAGATATAAGACATTGTTGCGTAGTTCGGGGACTCTTTCCAACCTCTTATGGCTCGATCATCTTGACAACTCTTTTCAACATGGAAGCATCGGATTCGTTGCGTTAGTGGATCAGTTTTGTGTGTTGAACTTTTCGACATAAATTTTTGAACTGTTGCAGATGTGGATCTCGAAGCAAGAATACGATGAATCTGGACCATCGATCGTCCATCGTAAATGCTTCTAAGCAAAATCATCGGATATCGATGCAGCACACTTCTCTACGCTACCGTCTTCATAGGTCCAAACTTCGGGATTAAAAGTTGCACAGCATATTGCGTTGTTTTTATTACGCAAGTTTATATTTGAGACGCGTATGCATTAACGAGCACCATATGATGGCACCTGTTTGCTATTTCATTCGTGTAAATATGTGGTGTAAAGTGTGCGATTAAAAAAATTTTGCTCATTTAATTTGTTGATAAATTCTCTCTGCATTTCATACAACAGACCACCGCTGTCGGCCCCGCCAAGAAATGAAGTGGTGAATGGATTAGCGCTAAATAAGAGCAGTGAAAAAACCACATAATTAAAACGTTTTTCACTTTTTTCTTGCTTTTTTTTCGGAGATAAACAACTATGAGTAAATCTCATCCAGATTTTGTCATGCTCTCTATCGACGACACCTGCAACAGTAACACTCACTTGCATACGCAGAATAAACAGAAAGTAGCAAAGATCGTAGCAAGATCAGAAAAAGTGTGCAAATGAGTTGAATGGAACTGAGAGAGGCAAATTTTGTACACCACAATAAATGCTTCTGAAGTTGGAGGCAAAAGCTGTCCAACCCCCCCCC
>JAARMF010001094.1:0-14862 GCA_022844705.1 Toxascaris leonina | reverse complement strand
CCCCCCCCCCCCCCCCCACCCACCCTCATCATCTATGGACCCATATTTCATGCTTAAGGAAGCCAATGTCAATTTATGCTACCCCCAGCAACATCTTGCAAGCATTCTTTGGGAATTTCGAGTATTAGAACGCTGAATACAGCAGTTGAATTCTTTGGACTTCCCCACATTCCAGCTAGTATGCTGCAAATCTCCGCTCCCGACTTTTTCGTTGCTGTCCCCCGGCCAAGCTGATGTCTCATCTCAGAAGGGGTTTCGATGAGTTCCGCCTTAGCCTTCGATCGTTGCTTAGCAGAAACTCTGCCTTCATTATCTTTTGAAAAGCGTCCGCTGTGGTCATCGATGCACTCGAGGTGAATCTGTGGGTATTGACAGGCTGGCACGTGCCGAGATGAGAGGCACATATGTTGCTTCCAGAACCGATGGAGACAGATCGCTATGTCTTCGTTTATACGGAATTGGGCAGGACGACCATGGTCTTAGTGAGGAGAGCAGGTTAGCCTAGACACATGTGCTATGTGTTAGACGTATTTCTCATGTTTCCATGAACGGACTTGCCATCGTCCATCCTTTCAATCAGAAGAGGAAGGTGAGAGAGGGGAGGAGGGTGGTGGGAACGAGGGGAGAGAGAAAGGGGTGCGCAAATACGATTCTCACTACTGCCGGTCAGTGCATTGTTTCCAATTGTTTGTTCTGGTTGTATTTGTCGTTTGCAGCGTCTAGGAGAAAATCTCAGCGAGATTCTCTTTTGCACAATTTTCTTGTCCGTCACCGAGAGAGAATGGAGTAGCTTGTCCCCACAAAAATCAGCTTGTCTCCTAAATTATTACTCAGTTCGACCGGAATAGGCACAGTGTCATTTAATTTGCGATGACTGCAACTCAGAAAGTATATTGAGTATTTTTATGGCACACTTTACATCACATATATATACATGAAAGGAACACCCACACATGTGCCATTGTGTGATGCCCATAAATGCATACACGTCTTATAGGCTTGCGTAGATGAGACGCAATATAGTGTGCAACTTGTAAACCCGAAGTTTGGAGAGAAGACGGTAGCGATGAGGAGGATGGCACATTGATATCTGATGGTTTGTTTAGAAGCATTTGCGGTGGACAATCGATGGGCCGGATTCATCGTATTCTTGCTTCGAGATCCACATCTGTAACAAACGAATATGTAAGAGAAGATGCGAAGAGAAATTTAGTTTGATGAAGCAATAAATCCGATACCTCTATTCCAAGAGAGCTTTTAGGATTAAGGAGCTCTAAGCTGCTGGATAGGATCCCAAACCTTGGGAAGGCATATTATTTCTGTTAAAATATAGTAAGCCAACCATAACCTTTCGTAGCACTGTCAAAGAGCAATCCCAATATGGTTATGTGAGCTGAAAGTTGGCAAGTGAAGTGTCATGTCATGGATTGGAACAGCCAAACAGTCGTACATGAATTATAAGCGTAAACTTTTTTATTGCCTCAGGAAAGAGTTGGCCGATCGTCGAAATCGATGGCTGACACGGAAGAAGTCGGATCCGGTTTGTTTCCCATTATTTCTATTGCTTCTGTGCAAGTTTATAGGCAACTGTTTCGCGTTGTTTGCACAATCATGCGCAATCAGAAGTCGGTCTACACAAACATTTTTCAACGACTTCTATGAAGCATCATTAGTCGAAAGTTACGGCTGAATAACAGACAATTGGCACATTCAGTTGCTACCAAAAAAAAAAAGGAAAAATAAGTCTCTGATGGCCGCAAACCTGTTGGAAGGTGGATAGAGATGCAAGGATAGATCCACCAATCCAGACAGAGTATTTCCTCTCTGGAGGCGCAATGATCTTAATCTTCATCGTGCTTGGTGCTAATGCAGTGATCTCTTTCTGAAACATTCTATATGAGAGCATAATCGCGTTACGATACTCAAAAGGCACTCAAAAGAGTAACTGCGGCGTCTTGTAGTATTCAGCTGTTCAATGCTATAAGACGGATGGGTAAAATAACGTGCTCTGGCGTTTAACAGGGAAATCCAAGCGGAAAGCTATATGGCAATTCTTCTATTAATTCGAGATGAAGCCTCGTTCAATTCAGTCATAAGCCACAATCCTATTCAGAATTGTGAAATCACTTCCAGCGATTGAATGATGCTTTAGAGCATAGTTTATAGGCTCTACTCTGCTAACTGTTGTTATAGTATAAGGCAAAGGTATTCGTTGTGTGAAATGCGTTCCAATCTATCAATGCAAATCTCATCGAACTCTTTAGAAGACTTTATCATTTCTGTTTGTTGAAAGTCAAAAAGAATGATTGCCTGCATGCGATCGGCGATTCCAGGATACATTGTGCTGCCACCAGATAGTACATTGTTGGCATATAGATCCTTACGAATATCGATATCGCATTTCATGATGCTGTTATAAGTTTGTTCATGGATACCAGCAGATTCCATCCCTATGAAGGATGGCTGAAATTTCAATTTTTTTACTGCGAGTCGGAGATAAGTATGCGGGTTTGCTCGACTGTCGTATGGCTACAAATATGGAAGAAGGGTCCTCCGGAGATTATGATGTGCCAATTTGAAGAGAATAATGCAAGCATTCGTTTTCTAGAGCACTTGAACAAGAGGCGTAAAGTACGACGCGAAAAACTGCAAATCGGCGATATTCATACCAACCTGGAACAGCGCTTCAGGACAACGGAATCGTTCGTTGCCAACGGTGATGACTTGTCCATCGGGAAGTTCATATGACTTCTCGAGGGAAGAGGACGAAGCGGCAGTGGCCATCTCCTGTTCGAAGTCGAGAGCCACATAGCACAACTTCTCTTTAACGTCACGAACGATCTCACGTTCGGCCGTGGTCACGAATGAGTAACCACGTTCAGTAAGGATCTTCATCAGGTAATCAGTAAGATCACGTCCCGCCAAATCGAGACGAAGAATAGCGTGGGGTAACGCATATCCTGTAAAACGCATCTATGAATGAAGATCGAAAGATGTGTAGCCAGTAGAAGACAGCTTAAGAGGTGCATCGATTGGATCAATTCCACTAAGCCTTCACCAACCAGTTAGAAAATTTTCCACCCCGTCATATTGCCGTTAGCAGTAACTCTTGTAAAACGCCATTCACGAAACATCACAAGAGAAGTTTGCAGTATATTTGCGGGCAATATCTCTTGCATTTTGGAGCGCGTTAGCTCAGCGGTAGAGCCTTCGCCTAATAAACGAAGAGACTCGGGTTCAACTCCTGGCAGATTCCCCTACAGGTCGCCGGAAAGCTCCCCACTAGGCGTTCCTAAAAGGTCTGTTCACAGCAGCCATGTGTGGGCATAACCGTCAGCTGCATTAAAACCGGAATCGATGAAACTACAGCTGCGTTTGCGCCTTCATTTCCTTGTTTGTATCTCGTATTCCTCTGCCCCGAAACGTGTAGCGCCCCCCCCCCCCCCCCCCCTTCGCATTGCGCTCAACCAGATATTGTTTTCCATCAAATGCCATATTTGTTATACCTCATCCATTCCTTCATTTTGCAACCGAATATGAGGAATGGATTGCTGTAGCTGACGACATGAAAACTTTGTGGCCGGGCGTTTGATAGCGTGGCAGTTCCACGGAGATCCAGGCATCGACTGACCAACCGATCCATTTTATTAAATTCCTACTCGTTATATCGCGTTTGGGTATCACAAAAAGCAACAGCGCATAAGCCGGCCATTAAAAGCTACTAATACTGAAAACCATCAACTCCATTATTTCTTCAACCAGATCGGCGCGGAAACTGGCCGGAGTACGATTGAAACAACCCCAATCACCTGAAGCAGCAAGATCTCACCGAAGATAATTGCTCTATTTTTGATGTTTTCGTGCTTGAATACACAGAACCTGAACCTCACTATTGACATTAAAATGACAATCAAGTGGGATCTTTCCTTCATTGAAGACTTTTTCACGGCACTCGAGAGCAATTGACTAGCTGGAGAAAGGAAGAACGACAGCAAGAATTGTGCTTACCTTCATAAATAGGTACTGTATGCGTAACACCGTCTCCTGAGTCGAGTACTACTCCAGTGGTACGACCAGAAGCGTAGAGCGAAAGCACCGCCTGGATGGCAACATACATCGCGGGGGTGTTGAAGGTCTCGAACATGATTTGGGTCATCTTTTCTCTGTTTGCCTTCGGGTTGAGGGGAGCCTCAGTGAGCAGCACAGGGTGCTCCTCAGGGGCAACTCGCAACTCGTTGTAGAAGGTATGGTGCCAGATCTTCTCCATATCATCCCAGTTGGTCACGATACCGTGCTCAATTGGGTATTTCAGCGTGAGGATACCTCTCTTCGATTGCGCCTCATCACCGACATACGAGTCTTTTTGACCCATACCCACCATCACGCCCTGAAATATTCAAGCGTCCAAACTACCATTCTCCGCTGCCACACAGCCATAAGCGGTCTAAATTTTGGAAAGTGGCCGAAAGGGCATCAAATATCGTGCAGAGCAGATTGACCAGGATACAGAGAAAATCTGTTCTCGTGGAAGCCAGCTACAGCAGAATGGGACAACCACGACTCATTTGCGATCCGCTTTCGACTTGTTTTTTGCAGGACTTGAATGCGCTGAATCGGGAGTATCTCTCAACTTCCACGAAAAAAAAAACTGGCATTGGCCACAATCATCCAGTTTCGTGCTCAAAAATGAGAACTTACTATCGTCACCACTTAGCTAAAAGATGAAGCATACCTGATGCCTGGGTCGTCCAACGATCGATGGGAACACCGCACGAGGTGCATCATCACCGGCGAATCCAGCCTTGCACATTCCGGAGCCATTGTCCACCACCAAAGCTGCTACCTCTTCGTCGCACATGTTTGTTTGTTAGAGTTTAGTCTTCCGCGAGTCTAGTAAAGCTGCAATTATAAGCGCTCTCTCTTTCAATACGTTGACTTGCTAAAGGCGAAAGTTGCAGCGATACTTATGAAGGTTGGAAATTGCTTCTGTATTTAGGTTTTACAAACGGCTCCTTTGATTGGTAAAAAGTAATACTCCCAACATAATTTTCTAGAACTGGAAAACGGGACGCTCACAAAACTCTTAAGCATTATTTCAGTGCACCAAACATAATGGTTCAATTCCTTATGAATTTCGAAGTCGTAATAAAACCGTTCCCAATTCAATCTCTCTCAGTGAGGATCGAACGTCATTCGCCACTGAATCGGATGGAGTCACCGATATACTCTCCAAACACTAGATATAGGCGATATCCCCATTGAGTGATGCGATTGTCTCATCGACTAAAGAACACCACTTAAGTGAAAGATTTGACTATTGATTGAAAAGGAAGTGGTCGATTTCCACGAGAATTTGTAAAACATTTATATCTTGAAAATATTTGAGGAAGTTTGTAAAACATCTGAGCGAGAATGTGTAAGTAAATTCTTGCAAATAATTGAACAGATGAAAAAAGCGCTAATCTTTTCAGAGAAATATTGAATGACTGAAAAAGTATGTGAATTTAGCCTATGACAGCGCGGTCGAATAGGAACGAAAATGGAAGAGCAAATAAGGAGCAAATTATGATATCAAAAGAAAGTAGAGCCGTAGAATCATATTCAAAACGGAACAATAGTTGAAGTTTAAGCATCTGTTTGGAAAATTCGCATCTGGAAGGTCTTCTAGAAATGATAAGCGGTAACGGTGACAATTCAAAATCTGCTAAACATTTTCCGCTGACGAATAGGACGAATATTGCCGTATAAGCTACTCTCGAGATTTCATATATTTCGAGAATTGCGAATGATTGTATAATTAATTTTTCTATTTTTTTTATTTTTAGCACAACGATGATGATAATTGAGTTGTTTTTGGGGAACATCGATTAGGCTCAACGTATGAGCAACGACGAATGCGGAGAAAAATATGGATGCGTTGATCGAAGGGATAATATCGTGAACGAAATGAGAACGAATTTCTCCTTTACTTCAGCTTTGTTTTTTCTCATTACTTGCTTGTTCGCTCTTTCTCTTAATTTTTTAGCTTACTAGAAAATTTTTATTCTATTCCTTTCGTATCTGCTTCCTCAATCCAGAAAAAAATTGCTTCTCTTGTGTTTTATAAATATATCTAAAATTCTGCTATATATCTCTAGGTGAATCCTGTTTATCGGAGCTCGAAAGTATGACTCGGGTAATGCGACAACAAATTCAACCTAACACAGCTAAAGCTATTCCATTAGACTATGTAGCTTGCCGTATTGATACTGCATGCAAACATTCAACATTAGCCATCCTCCACAACCCAATTAAGCATCCATTTCTCAAGGAATCCTTAATTTCGCAATTTGAGTAAATTACATAGAGCCGAAAAGTTCAAGATGGTTATTATATAACATACAATTGAATAAAAAAAATAGCAATAAATCTTGGCAAAAATCGTTTCATTAAGTGTTTTTGAGGGCGAACAAAAGAAATAGTTGCTTGTGCTGGCATATAGGATGTCTACCACCCCAAATTCACCTTAACTTTTTGGCGGAATGCTGCTAGTGTAGACGTTATCTTTGCAGCTTTCGTGCATTCATCGAAAGCTAAGAATCGACTTATTGCAGCATTCAATGCCGCTTCCATCAAGGTTTAGTGGGATGACTGACATGACAACTGGGACTAGAGAGTGCACTTCCGCTTCCCACAACCTATGAAAATTGATGATTTGAATCAAAGCAAAAATTTTGCGATTGACTCTAGGATTTAGTTTAAATCCTTCGAATTGTTTTAGAAAGTAACACTTTAGGATGCTCGATGAGCTTAGAAATTCGATGATTCATGCTTGCGATATGGCGGGTATATACATAGAAATGCGAGGATTCGTGGTGTGCTAGATGGAAAATTTTCCAACAGTTTCATAAAAACACGAAAGTAACAATGGTGAAAGCCATGATGCATAAGCTAGACAACATAGTCGCATTGCTATTCAGACGTTCACAACGCTCAGCTATCAAGCATCACCTTAGTTGCACTTGTAATTACTGAAAGCTATTAGAACACAAATTATAGCACAGTTTTTGCTGAATCTCTACCAGAAAGCAGCTGTGGTTAGTCCTAATAACAAACAGAGAGAAATAAAAAATGAATTCAGGCGATCCGACGAGACGAGGTGCAAGTATTTGAGCTAGCAAAATTGCCGCACTGCGCTATGTGCTAAGAGGCACGCTTTTATATGCACCTTAGCATTCGGTTGTTCTTTTTTGTGTTATATAACAGCTGACGTTCAACAAGATGGGGGCATTTTCTTCGAATCGATGCTTTCCACGCATCTAAAGATAAACTCAAAAGAAAGATGTTTATTCGTCGCTTTGAATTGCAATCCTCTTCCACGAATTTCTCCACACCCCCATATTCACAGACAATGGATACGTTATTGACGGGTTGCGCTTCTGTTGCTCTTATTCACTCGTTAGGTGTCTAATACTGACATGCCTTTCTACTTAAACAACAAAGTATGACCACAGCTTATTCGCTTAGTGCCAAGTCAAGCTATCCTCTTGCTTTATTTGGTTGTTAATCCTTGCGATAATCCGATTCCTTTTTTTTTCTAGTTGACACAATGGGGGATCTTTTTTATTTTTGTTCCTTTTTTCTTGTTTTCCTCGTCTTCAAGACATCATTCATATTGATGAGAGAGAATGGTGGGAGGAAATAACGCATTTTTTGATAGTCGTTTTTTTTTTTTTTTGCACTTCAACAACTGCTTAGTTCGAAGCAATTTATTTACAGCCCTTATGAAGATTCACGTATTGAGTTTAGGAGCATATGTATCTATATTTTCAGTCAAATAACAAAATTTCTCGCCAATCATCTGAAGACCTGTGGATCATTGCGAATGAGCAATCACTTGATCACTTGATTGACCGGACTGTCGAACGTCGATGACGCTGGCGGTCACAATGCGCTTCCATTNTATATATATATATATATATATATATATATATATATTTCAAGTGTATATATATGCATTACATGACATTTCCATAAGATTTGTTTAGCCATTACTTCAAGACCCGCATCTATTAGGATCGATTTGGAGGCGTAAAAATCAGGAATAAGGTCCGATAAACGTCCATTGATTTTAAAATCTCGGCGAATAGCTTACACTTGCATAGAATAGTTCGTCCATAGCAATATTTTTATGGGCCAAGAAAGATAGAGTTGGTCCTAGGACAATTAGTTGAAAAACGGGCACTGACAATTTAATAGCTGGAGGGGAAACAATTTTTATTATCGTGGCGAAAAGCAAAGCAATTAATTTTTGGGCGGAAAATGACTAAGTGGGAAACATTCCACGAATATCAATGAGCATCCAACTACTCCCTAAGCTTTCCAATTTGTGTAAGAGTTTCTGCTGGTAGGCAACATCAAAAAACACTCATACAGCTAACGTTTACAACGTTATTCTGCGTATTATAATTTAATATTGTTATCCAGCAAATTGTCGCTGCCATAATCTGGATTGAACGCAAGAGAAAATAATTTTTTTTGGTAAGAGTAAGAATTTTATAAGCGTTTCTTCAATAATATCGCTCCAATGATGAGCGTAATATTCTCTTTGTACACAATATTCAAAGAGCTCTAATGGATGTTCCGCCTCGAAAAACTTAAGCTACCAACAATGCCTTTGACATAGATAGAATCATGAATGACTTGGCTTGCTTCATAACCCTACGAGTACAATCAGATGCTTGATGGCAAGCCAACTTCATAGACTGCGATGATTGTTTCAGCAATTGTTAATAAGGATTGGACGTTGCGGAAAGGATTATCAGCCTCAGGGATGAGGCAAAGCGGCGGACTGATGATTCAGAAAAGAGGGACAACGAAGCAACATTTGTATGAAGCCTGAAGCTGTTCGATGCATTTATACCTTGCGGCAATAATTTACTCGATAGCTATACATATCTACTTATTTATTCATTTATTTATTTATTCATTTATTTATTCATCTATTTGTTCACTTATTTATTTATTTATTTATTTATTTATTTATGCGTGCATTTATGATAAATGAACTATGGAAGCATCATGTCAAGGTTGCTTAAGTCGAGAATCATCGATAAGTTAGGTGCATAGTCGCTCCGGCAATCTGTTTACTTTTCTTTATAATTCTTTGTCGATAACGTGAGAATTAGTTTGCTCTAAACTCGTCGAACGCCCATTCATAGTAATATTTTTCCCTTCGATTGACCAACACCAAAAATATTAATTAATTTATTGTGCTTAAATATGTAGCCCTTATTTATCTGCCCACAAATCATGGTATTGCTGAATAAAGCTTTCTAAAGTATGAATAAAAATATCGCTATGAAACAGCAAACGTGCTCACTCATCAAATCCAACGATTCGGGTACATTACCTTTACCTTACTTACCTCAGATATCTTAGAAGTCGATAATCAGCTTGCTATCCTAACTTCAGTAGCCAGCTCTGCGATGGCATGTCGCACGATTCTTCATTTGATTTTAGCCTAAGAGTGGCTATGGCGACAACCGTTTTAATACAAGCGAAATAAAATCAACTCGAAAGCACATAAACCGCACACAGGTGTTGTTCAATGATGAAGTCACCATTATATATCGTTACTCAGAGTCAGCCTCATATTTTCATAGTTCAGCAACTCAAACTTAGCCCTCTACAAAACACCTTACACCTTGAATACCTTGAACACCTGTGGTTTTATCGATTTCATCGTTCTCTCCATCGAGGAAGCTGGCAATTTTTCCATCTTTCACAATCTTGAGCTCCAAGCGACACCATTTAGGCATCGCAGTGAATCTTCCCATCTTGTTGGCGGTCTGCCGCTGCATAACACATTCACCAGTATTACCTAGCAACTCATTGCTAACTATCTCACAACCAACAACAATAAGTTATCGAAAGAATGCAGTATAAGATTGACGTTCGGCACCATTTGACTCATCGGAAGGTTCTCGACTTATTTCCGCCCAAGGCGAGCGAACTTTTTTGCAAAGGAAATTGAACAAATTTTAAAGAATGCCACTCAGGAGATCCGAGGATGCACCTCTGAGGGCAGATATACGAAGTTATTAGGGTATAGTTGACTTAAGATATGATGACATAATAATGAGAAACGAAAGTATGGAGCATTTGAGGTTGCAATTGAAGTTCATTTGCCTATTCTTTATAAAGCTTTTTCCCCCAACAATCGAAAATCCTTCACAACCTGTGCGATGTAAAATATTCAACAGTGGAAAATATAGGAAACGGAAGGAAGTGCTTGAATTAGCGGCCAAAGATGATATGAACCCAATTGGCATCCCAGTGGATGAGATCTATTATGGCGTTAAAGCAAACTGTGATATAGAGGGTTTATCCGCTTCAATAATGTGAAGCAACTCATGCAAGAATTCAAAATCCAGTTAAGTTGATAAGCTTTCCAAGCAAATTGATGACAATGAAATCTTCATGTGCGATTTGTAGTTGCTCATGTGATCATAAAAAAGGTCATAAAAGAGGCCATATGATAGGGCATTTGAGAAATCGGTTACTCTTTGATCGATGTAGAAGCAACTTGACAAGCATCTTCCCATATTCGTTTGGCTCTGAAGGAAGTGCGTGGCATGAACAGCAGCAAAACTTTCTCTTCTCGGCTATGATCTTTTTAGAATGATATATATCTGAGGATTCTATGAGTATTCTCAACGGATTCTGCAGCTGAAAATTAATAATAATAGGTTTTGCCTGCATCAAAGTCTGCGAAAGAATGGCGATGGATAACAAAAAAGCAACGAATAGTTTGCGCTAATGTTCCAAACAGTTACGCGGGTATAGATCTGAGCTAACAACTCATAATTCAAGAGCGCCTCTCCAGATAGCTGCGGAATTTCGTACTTGAAAGCACATTATTGTCGCATCGTTTCTGCGCTTAAAAATATAATAAATCTGCCTATATCCCCGATGATTTCAAATCGAAGCCTTAGAAGCAAAAGCTACAATACATAGTCGGTGATATATCCTTCAGAATGACCTCATGTAACAATCTTAAATGTCATTCATCCATTTCGGAGTTTTATTACACATAGATGGCTTATCGGGAATGAGCGTTTTTAGATCATCTATATGAGTGGTTAGATCAGCTAAATTGTTCAGTTGTTGTTTTACGAATTCAACTATCCTTTCTTAACTGATATCTCCAGTTAGTCGGTCAAGCTAAATCTCTGAACATATTTCGTCCCATCGCGTCGTTTAGTGCAATTTTACACATACTAAATCCCCTATACAATGCTAAATCTTCACCGTATTTCATGGCAAATTATTAATGATAAGGCTCAACAGCATTATTTTCTCCAATTAGTAACACTACTCCATCATTCAAACTCAGATGACACTAGTCACGAAAGTCATTATGTGTCGCTGGGATCATGGTTTGAGGGGACGAAGGGGAGGGGGGGGAGGGGGGGGGTCAAATAGTCATTTCCGTGATTGCAAGCTTCTTCTATAAACGCCTTTTCTTACAGCATAAGAAATTGCAACTTATAGTCCATGAGGAATATATTATTGAGCACTTTGCATAATTTTCGCCCGAGCATTTTGCATGGCTCGATTTTTCATGGTACGAATGCTGATAACGTCAGCACAAATACGGATTATCGGATGCTTGACGTTCATGAGTGCTCCTAATATAGAAAAGTTTCAATTGAAACATTTATTTTCAAGCGAATTGCGTTCTACCCTTCTGTCGCCTCATAAGAAAATGCGAAAAACCATGTAAGAGTGGCAACAGAATTCAGGAACAGATTGTGCAAACTATTGCGTTAATTAAAACGAATCATTCGATGCACTTCTATTGCATTTTTCGCTTGATGAACGAAGCCGAGCAAATTTTTTCCTTAATAGATGATGTTAGGTTGATCTCTATGATTGCAATGGTCATGCCAAGGATAGGCGAACAGCCGAATAGAGTGGAAGAGAACCCGCTGTACCTTACCTATGCGATCTATCAGGTAGACGTCGCATGGTCCGAAGAACTGAATTTCTCTCATCTTCAAGACAGAATATATANNNNTATATATATATATATATATATATATATATATATAGTGATTTCACTGTAAATAAGTGAATGGTGCTGCTGGAATAGTCGTTTCCACCGTCTATGATAAAACTGGAAGTTAGTTTTTATTTTGCAGAAGTAACCGTTTTTCAGTATCCTGATTTACAAATAGTTCTTCATAATATTTCTTGGTGGAATTGGGAGGGTGGGAAATGCGGTTGTTTCAACTGCAATAAATGCAAGTTAACGAACGGAATGAGTGTAATTTTATGGCGCAATTCACGCCATATATTTACATGAATAGAACACCACACATGTGCCATTGTATAATGTCCACAAATGCATACACGTCTTATATATATATGCTTGCGTAGTTGAAACGCAATATGGTGTGCAACTTTTAATTCCCAAGTTTGGACTGAAGAAGACGGTAGCGATGAAGAGGATGGCGCATCGATATCCGATGATTCGGCTTAGAAGCATTTACGATGGACGATCGATGGTCCAGATTCATCGTATTCTTGCTTCGAGATCCACATCTGCAATGGTTGAGAATCAGAGAGTGAAAACTAACGAAAGGGAAAGAGATAAGTACGATAATAAAACACATATGACGCTTAACTAGCTATAGCTTAACGAGCTACGACGGCGAACGCTTAAACTGTTTAACAGCGCCATATTTCTGCTTAATTATGATAAGCCAATCACATTTTCCTCTCGTTCCCGATGGGCAAATTCCTCGTCTGTAGATAGAGCACTATGAGCGAAATATTAGCCTTTGAAATTCGCCTCTTAAATGATTAGGCAAGAGTCCACTCTCTTATTTGTCAAAGTAAATAGCCATAACCAAGCATAGAAACGTTGCAGTTCTTGGCTAGCATCTGAAAAACATTGGCCAAAAAATGTTTCTTTTCTTCTTCTTTTTTCTTGGTTTCGTTCAAAGTCGACCGCTTTTGTAAACCTTTTTTAACATGCTCCAATATAAGCAAGCTTCCTCTCCGGAAGCATTTCGGCCCTCTGTACGACTTAATTTTCGAAAGATTTGGCTAATAAGAGGTATTTAGGACACTCTTCAACACCTCCCAATCTGCTCTCATGAAATATCTGATGAATGGTCAGCGGTAAAACCTGTTGGAAGGTGGATAGAGATGCAAGGATAGATCCACCAATCCAGACAGAGTATTTCCTCTCTGGAGGTGCAATGATCTTAATCTTCATCGTACTTGGTGCGAGCGCTGTGATCTCTTTCTGAAAACACTCTCTTCAGATGCAATTTCATTGCCGCATTTTTACGAAACACTGAGAGAAAACAAATATAATGAACAATTTCAAGTGCATAGGAGCGAGGTAATGGTGAACTATGCATTGCTTGATGGCAAAAACCAGCGGCATTAGTGCTTCGAACAAGAAAACTAAAATGCAGTAAATGATTCGACGAATGCGAACAAAATCCCTATATGATTCAATGATTCAATACGAACAACACTCCTCATTAACACTGCAACGTTCTTTCCGTTGGGCAAATGATGCGCTCGAGACTTCTCGTTTCTTCAAAACTGCTCCATTCTAGCATTTACGACTACTATACAATTTCTTGAAAGAGATCATCGTCTTTGAGTGTTTTGAAGCCGAGAAAAATGTTTTGCCTGCATGCGATCGGCGATTCCAGGATACATTGTGCTGCCGCCGGATAGTACATTGTTGGCATATAGATCCTTACGGATATCGATATCGCATTTCATGATGCTATTATAGGTTGTTTCGTGAATACCAGCAGATTCCATTCCTATGAACGATGGCTGAAATTTCACTTCACTGGATAAGATGCGTCTGCTGGGGTAACCGTGAGTGGATCAGAAATTGCGGAAAAGGATCGACTGATCGTAAGAAAAAGCATAATTTGGCGATCGAAAGCCGCGGAAATTTAATTCCTTTTCGATTGCAAACCTCAAATAAAAATCAATAGCCGATCGCAGATCATGGCGTTCCTTCTTCTACTATGTGAGAATTTAAAATGTGTAGCCGCTCTTCCTTCGTGGCTTACCAACCAGGCAGGCTAGAAATAATTTCCACTAACTTGGAAGAGGGCTTCAGGACAACGGAATCGTTCGTTGCCAACGGTGATGACTTGTCCATCGGGAAGTTCATATGACTTCTCGAGAGAAGAGGAGGAAGCGGCAGTTNGGGAAGAGGAAGAAGCTGCAGTGGCCATCTCCTGCTCGAAGTCAAGAGCCACATAGCACAATTTCTCTTTGATGTCACGAACGATCTCACGCTCAGCCGTAGTTACGAACGAGTAGCCACGCTCAGTCAAGATCTTCATGAGGTAATCAGTGAGATCACGACCCGCCAAATCGAGACGAAGAATAGCATGCGGCAGAGCATATCCTATAAAACATCCTTCTAAATATATAATGGGACCACCCGCGACGCTTAGTTATTTCAGAATTCGTTATGAGGTTAATCAAATTCATTGAGTTATGTCCAGAGTTCACTAAAAAAAATTGTTACCATCTTGTCGCATTGCAGACTCGCAGATTTTATTACCACTATCCTTCAAAATTCAAATCTAGTTTCCTCATATAGCGAAGCTTGTTCGATAAAACAGTTGATATATGGAAAGCGGCGTTTTGCTCCCCACCCCCCCCCCTCCCCTCCCCTCCGCCTTCCAGGATTCTTGCAAACATTCGTAAATTTCTTCAACAAGTTGCTGCGAAATTCTTCGGCAGAGAAAATGGAACAATTGCAAGGCGCTAGCACAAACAACCTCATCGCCAACCCCCATTCTTATATCTTCAATGCATTCGCATTTG
>JAARMF010001093.1:23379-44716 GCA_022844705.1 Toxascaris leonina | reverse complement strand
GGGGGGAGGGAATTTTTATCAGCATCGTTAAGCGCTTTTGAATGAGATTCCAATGAGTGGAACCACTTCAGGCAATACAATGCGTTAAACATTTCCAATCCTTTTACGAGACAAAATAGATGTTTGGCATTTGCTGTTATGATAACATGACCGATGCAGTTGTGCTGATTGCTTCATGCCGAGATGCCTTTAGCGACAGCCGTTTGTGTTTTAGAGATAGTCATATACATTATTACTAATTTTTTCATGCCACCTGCTGGAGTTGAACTTTGACCTTATACGCTACAATAATGCGGCATTTAATCGGAGCTGATTATTCAGCGATGGGTGTTCAAATCCGGTCACAAGTTATTGTATTCCATAAGGAAAAATATTGCGCATTCTGAAACCCATTGACATTCATCACTGAGGCGTATCCGATGCGAACTTTTATGGGCGATGGGGTTTTGGAATATTTCCTAAGGTGTGTCACTTCCTAGAAAATCATATATGCAGGTGGGTACCTGATATTTGTTTAAATAATAACAGATGCCCACTCACGTATATATACGCGGGTGCGCGTACAACATGTGTGTATAGATAGATACTCATACGATTTGTGCGTGTATTTGTGTGGATAAAAATAGGAAGGGTGGAAGCTTTTTTTCTGATCGCTTCAGTGCAAGTTTCGGTCATATAACGAAAATAAATTCATTTTCAAGCTCTTTGGCACAAACTCTATCAATTGGGCTTGTGCTCATTCAAATATTGGAGAAAGATCGCAATTATGAAAGTCGGGGTCAGCCTCGAAAGGAGGATATGGTTCCGACAGATGCCTTTCGGCGTCTCGTGGATTGGAAATTGCACCAGTTGCAGATCGTCAAAGTCTGCTTCATAACTTCTTAGCCTTCAAATTGAGCAAAAATCACCTATTTATCGCGTCAGTGGGAATGAACTCAAACTGCAACATCTTCGTTGAGTCGATCGACATTATTGATAACGAAAAGGCAGCTTATAAACTTTTTTTGTGGTGAGACAATCGGCAAATCTAGGAGTTGCTTTATTGTCATAAGAGGTGAGGAGGATAAGGAGAGGAGAGCGAAGAGGAGGAATTCCTGTGTCACAATTACCCATGCGCATGCTTATGTACATGTATAAAAATACACACATGCATATATAAATATATCTGTTCAAAAATATGCTTATAAATTTGTTTATTTAAATATCTTTTATTTATAGGAGGATTAAAATTAATATGGAAATGCGATGTGCAACAATTTAATAGTGTAATTTACAGATGGTGCATTGAGTAGCAGCTCAGAGGAAACGAATTTCCTTCCAACATACGTGAACTGTCAGTTTGCCGCTGTTGCGAGGGATTGGTTCGATCATGTAGTCTCGGAGGTGAAGAACAATACCGAACAGCAATTCTCGCTGAAGAAACATATGTTTCACTTGGATAGTGATCACTCTGCTAGAAAGGTTTCTTTATCGTTCATTATATCATTTAATCTCTTTTTAACATTTTCACTTATATGAAAATCCTGACGGGAGGGGGGGGGGGAGGGTTGTATGTTAGGGTTTTATTTTGGGACTGAATCTCTTGAGGCATTTTTTCGCGACAAAATTTGCGATATTTACATCCGGTCAAAAGGATTCAGCCAATTTTGTTTTCACAGGAATTTTCGAGAAATTCAGTGAAACATTTTGTTCATGGAAATGATGAATGGTGGCAGACGGGAATCGAATCCTTGAATGAAAATTGAAAAATCCAATAATAATTATTAACTCAATCGTTAGAAAATTTTTAAGTGGTGGTTGCTGGAAATTATATATAGGCAGTTTAGCTCATTGAATACATGAAGTTCTAGTTTTATTACAGCTTTTGTGCTGTAATAGTTGTATGCGATTTTAAATCAATTCATTTCGCATGAGAACTTATGTCAATTAGGGCTGCGAGCAACTAAAAGCTTCATTTGCTCTGCTAAAGTAATGTGCTACGGTTACCAAAAATCTTAGGGTGTTATTCATCTTTCAAATTCAACTCCGCTATCAGGTGTTGTTCCCCTCCCATCCTTGGTAAGCTGAAGTATTGCGATTCCGGAGTCGGAGTCGTTGCAATAAAGTCTCCTCTCAGTTGTTTTTTCCAGTGGACCACCAGAACATAATGTATATCCATTAGTCGTATTGGAAAGAAAGAGTATTTTAGATTTGTAAAGTAATAAGCGAACGTCTACGTGTCATGGTATGTCATGAGACAGTCACTGTATGCCATCTTGAATCGAATGGCCCTGCTCGATACTGCTCGCTGAATTGTACCGACTCATTCCTTCAACCATTCTCTGTAAGTACGATTTCTCCTCAAGAAAGGAAAACATCGCTTTCCTTCTCCTTTTTTGCACCTCTTATACTTCTTTGCAATAAGGGGAACAAGAGGCTTCACTTTTGGAAATGTGTAGGGGAAGTATTTTGGTGTGTGGTTGTTCGATGGATACAATGTATTCTTCTTCTTCTTCTTCGGCGTTTACCATTTCCCCTCAAATGAAGTCAATTCTGTCGTCACATTCAACGAATTCACTTCTTTCGATGCATCTGAACGCTGCCATATCGCTTTCGTGCTTCGCAAAGTTTCTGCGAACAAAAATAGCGATTGTTTCAGCGATAGGTGTTTTCCATAAAGGTTCCCTTTCTGACTCGTTCGCATAGAACCTGGCGAATTTTTGAAACGTCGCTGATTTCTCTTCAAAAAAGGACCTTTTCTTGATCTCGTACTTTTGGAGGTTCAGAATTCGATAAAGACTGATATGATTAGAGGGGATATTGGGTTTGTAAGAAAAATTGTACGGGTGCCGCAGGTATTCTTGCTTGTAGTCATTACCTTCGTTACTGTCGGCATTGGCAACGAGTCATTCTTAAGCAGCCCAAAGTTGTTGTAAGTACCTACATCAAACGAATTATTTAAATGCACTCAAAAGCATGCCCCATAAATTTTGGCAATAAATTACTCTCCAAATCTCTTCCTTCTTTCTCAATGGACCCCTCTTGAGTTTATGCAAGATATCTGTTTCTATTAGTTATTTCTGAGGCGATACGCTAATTAAGCATTGCTTAGAGTGACGATGGGCGAGTGGTCGATTCGGAGCATGTAGCGATATCTCTGATGTTGATTGCTTACGATCACGAATATGCGGAAGCGACATTACGATACGGTGCTGAATGCGTCGAAGGATTGATGCCAGATGTGTTGACGCAAGTGCTCAGCGATAGTGGTTAGCGACTTTATTGTTTTATTTTTTATTTTAATCGTCAAGAACAATTATAATAATTATAAGTGAATTAAAAAATAAGCTAATATATCAATAAAGAATTGTGAATAAATCATATTTGAATTCGCGTAATTGATTTCGCTATGAAGCACTTGTATATTCTCCCACATAGTATCATGAAAGAATGTAGTGGATTTTATATGCATAATGCAGAAAATATTCAACTATCAAAAGGATTTTTGGCATTTCTGTTAAAATTTGCAATTTTTTAAACCAAACTGAAGGCAATTCATGTATCCCTATGTTTTGTTTCATGGAACATATTATATGACAGCAGATATGATTAAAAAGAGTTAATGCGTTGTGATTCGAATGTCTATTCCTTTATTGTTTAATCACAACATTTGCGTTCAATATCAATATGAATGCATCTTAGTATTTTATATCCACAGCATATATTCGTCAACGTTCTATCTGTGCAAATTTTCTTCGTTTCCACGCATCATGCTATTTTTTGGGTGCTTATTCTATTGCCTTTAGTCGATAAGTTTTTAGGACAGAGAGAAGAGGAAAATTGCCGACTATAAGGAAACAATGAGAAATTGTCTTATTAAATGCGAAGAGGATCAAACAGAACTGCAGTGAATGCAAGTGCATCTTATACAATAATAGGGCTGATAGTTATTGTGTTGATCAATTCGTGCAGCTAAAAGGAAGATTGCAAACGTGAAGGAATAGCCTTAATGTGGTTCTGCGGCTTTTTTTTGATGGTGAAAATGAATTGGAAGAGAATATTGTTGCAGATAATTCGTTCCGTTTTATGCCTCAAGTATCGCCGTTCGTTCCTCGTCAACATCTTCTTTTCTTCATCGTTCGTGGTGAAGTGGTTAGTTGTTTTTGTTGTTTGTTATGCTTTATTCTTTGGCTAACGTTGACAATTGAGGAATTTCGCCTTATTTGTTCACTTTTTTAGGGCTTTTTGTTGCGATGAGGACTGGACATCTGCGCTTTTTTTTAGGATTTTCAGTTTTACATATTCTGCGTCTCTAATGTCCTTGATACCACTAACTAACATAATCCGCAAATTTTTCTCTTGGCAAGAAGCTTTGGTGCAGCTCCATCCGTCATCAAACGGTGAATCCGCGATCATTGAACGCATTTCGAAAAGTTTGCAAAGTTCAAATCGCTTTCATTGCGGAGAGATAGGGCGATTTGCGATTGTAACACTTTGCAAGGTCCATCACTGCCTTTATCATCCGAAGTGGCATCACAACATTGCGATTTCCTTTATTGTCGGATGTTTTTAGTATTTTTCTATATTCCTTTATAGGCTTCATTATATTTGTACAACTATTCGGCGAAAGCGGCCGAGCATATACAAAAATTATTTTCGAGTATAATCTCGTGGCATAATGGAAAATCACGTTTATTGCGTGAAATCGGTCTACACAAGATGGGTATAACCCATTTGCCCGCAACTATTTCACCGTCGTGTAAAGCACTCGTCTGGTTGAATGCAACTCTTCTGTATAAGTATGATTTCCCGGAAATGGGCACAGCAGAATTCGATCAACAGTTAGTGATTTATCACTTGCTTATCATTTTATCAGTCTTCACTAGCAATTAGTGCTTTATCACTGCCTCACTAGACATACTGCGGCATTGTTTTATTATGTGAATGGTTGAGTTTATATTCGATTGAAAGTGCACGTTGGAAGAACTATTATACTCATTGAACTGTGTATATCAGATTTTCTTCATCTAAGCTGAATATTTGTGCAGATACTGAAGAAGTGGAACATAGTGAGGTCTATCAAGCTATAATGTGGGGTTTTCTTTTGGAACAGTATTAAGGGGTTCCCTCAGGTGTGATACTAATCATTGATTGAATTCTGAGGTGTTTAGCTAATTGTTGTTAGCATCGTCAATATGATTTGTTTGGAATGAATGTGGGAAACCGCGCTAACCGCAGATGCATGCAACTGTTATTAAGGATTATCTTTGTGTTAACCAATATGGATTTTTGGAATGGTAGACTGCACTAGCTGGTTGAATTGTTCCGTTCATTATGGTTAATGGACGTTGGCACCATTCACCCCTCCCCCCCTCCCCCCCTCCCTCTTNCCCCCCCCCCCCCCCCCCCCCCCCCCCCCTCCCTCTTCCCTCTTTCCTGTCCCCAATCACTTCTTTTCTCGAGCGCTGATCTTGGCAATTTGTACCACAACTAATAGGTAGAAGACCAATCACTTCTTTTCTCGAGCGCTGATCTTGGCAATTTGTACCACAACTAATAGGTAGAAGATTTATTGGAGCCTTCACTCTTAAATGGACGTAGACTTCTCATGTCGTAAAGGTATTCAAAATTGGTTGAGTTATTGTTTTCATCATTTTATATCCTCGGATTCCTTTCCGGATTGCGATATCTTCACTCGCCAGAGAGGAAGGCGCTAAGATTTGTTTACGCACAAAATTTTGATTCCAGTCTCCTTTCATGTTGCGTTTCCATCCTGAGAGATCACTTCGCATATTTTCGCCCTTTAAATGCAGTCCCTTGTTAAGTTTGGACTCCTCGGTTCTTGCAAGTTCATATGGTGCAATTGTAAAAATAAAATGAATCTAAGAGTTGGTAGTATATTTTTTCCACCTTGAGGTACAAAATGAAGTGTTGATGTGGGTGGCCTCATTAGCCTTTGGCCTATTGCAGGTTTGTGAGTGATGTATTGGAGCCGAATGAAGCTCGGCTTCGTATGAAACTCTATAGGCATTCGAATGATTCTTTCGTGGCAATAAACCTCATGCCGACATTTCTTGAAGATCAATGCGAGCAGATACTCATGGTCGAAAATGAGGCAAGCATTTGATACTTTTCAAAGAATTTGATGTTACACGGTGGGTTCTTAATCGCAAGTGGTGTGGTATGTTATGAAGTCAGTGCAGTTTGTTTGTGTCTGTTGTAACCATCAGCTTGTCCAAAATATGCTTTTATTGCTGCATTCTTTCCATTTTATTAAATTTTGTCGTTTTATCAGTAGTCTAATAATTGTTTTTTGGGTTATTGTGATGGGGTAATTGAAACAGGCCAGAGACTGAGGCATGAGATCACAGATGCGTTCGTCGATTGATGATCATCACTGCCGATTCCCAACTGGAATCGATTGACGTCTGATTGAGACGACTCCAATAAAGACCTTACATGAGGAGAGTGAAACTTGTCATCTTGAGCACATAGTGAAGTGATATAATCGCAAGCAATGCGTTAAGAAAGGCAGATTTAGCACGCAGCAAGTGAATTGGGTCTTTTCAATCTGCAAAAATATTTTTCTACATTAATTTTACCCTCGGAAGAGATGTCCAGGTGGGGGAAGGGGGCTGCTGAATTCGCAGAAATAAAAATGAGCTAAATTAAGTATTGGTCCAATATAGAGCTCTCGTTTGGTTGAGTAGGTGGGTGAAATTACTTAGTGGTTTTTAGTTATTATATTTGGTTTTCTGGAAAGTTAGCTGATAGGGCAATTGTGCGATGTAATCCATCGAATGTTGGTTTCATATGGAAATGATTGGCTTAGGCGATGCTCAGACAAAGACGTAAACCGACACACAGACACGGATGTATACGAAAAGGCGAAATGAACACGCAGGCGCACAAATGCACGATAGAGGCAGACGCATGAAAACAACGATGGTTTATAAGAAATAAATTTATAGATGCGTTCATTGATGCGTGATCATCAAAGATTCCATTCGGTACATCAATCACTATTGACGGGTAGTTGTGAGGTGAGCGAAACGGACCTCATATTGATAACGATGCGAAGTCGAGAGGTGCATTATGTGAAATCACCTTTATTGCTCTTTCCACGATGGCGACGTCGTATCGCTGCGATACGTTTCTCTGCTGAAACGCCCAGGTGCGGTTTACTTTCATCGTGCTCTTTCAATATCATACAAGCAGAGATGGGAGGTTTTCTGCTACAACAAGCGTGACTAAGAATTGATTTCCATATAACAGATATATATTTAGGCTTTTTGCTTGAAGTATATGCTGTTTGACCTTTGCGGGAAAACAGCACAGAGTATCCCAATAAATGCAATTCCGCGCTTGTAAGATCAGTCTAGACTATGGGTTATCGGGTTATCGTTATATTGAGTTTAATGAGATTGACTTATGATCGGAACATTCGGGTATTGATCAGTGCTGACACCTGACCAAGGATGGGGGGGGGGGGGACATGGAACGATGGAGAGTTTTTTGGAAAGGAAAAAAATTTGTTGCTGAAGATGTGGACGTTTTCCTTTTCTTCCTCTTTTTCAGTGCTTCTTCTCTATCTAGGTTTGCTTAAGTCCCACCTCAAGAGAACTAATGCATTCACTTATTGGTTTGCTCATTGGATATAAGGGAATATTATATAGAAGTATAAATTTCATACCTTCTCCATCGCAAGTTCTGGATTTTTGGGAATAAAAGTAAAGCCGTTCCCGAATTTTCGAAGAAGTGAACCTTTATTTTATTTCTTTTTTAGAGCTGTAATTCTTATTAGTTTGTCCTGCTGATAAGTCGTTTGTTATATTCACTACATTCGGTACAGTTTATTCAACTTGATACCAGCTAATTTACATTTATCGCAACGATTCGCAATTACTGTGAACCATGCCTATTGATGTAATTTCCTCTTTTGCAGTGAGTTCCGGCATTCTCTTGCCGACGATCCCTCGGCGAGACGAGCGAGTGGCTCAAAATTATCAAAGTATGAGGCTCCTGTTCATCATACTTCAAAGGTATATTTCTTCTATTCGTCGATGAAAATTACTTTTGCAGTGGTTTTGTTTTGAGAGGAATTGATGATTTTTTTTTTAAGTTTTAAAGCAGAACTCAGTAATGAATTGCTAATAAATATTTTCTGCGTTTTAAAAATAATTTCTGAGGATTCTTTAATTGTGGGATTCTTGCAGAAGAGCGCATCTAAAAAGTAAAATTTTATTTGTTGGTCGATAAAGAGTGTTGGAAACAATGAGATTTCAAAATTCATAACTACGCGAAGAGAGCGCTAGTTGATTTTGGATCGTATGTCTAGATCCCTTTTTAGGGGAATTTTTGTTGAATTCGCTTTCGTCGGATTTTGCAGAATGGATGTTTTGTTAAGGAAGGCTTCATTTCTGTGATCAGTCAACAGCATCGATTTGTTATTTAATTAAACACTAAATGATTCCGATCAGTCAATGATCGGAAATCGATACGGCAATGATCAGAAGATGTGCGTTTATTTGTATAATTGTTATGCATTTCTATTTAAGTTACGTACTCTGATCTATTTGATGCATATGTGATGATGGGTTTGAATTTTGCTTACTCATTCAAATATTTACACCCAAATTGATCGGAATTGATTTTAATGGATTGAAATGAAGTACTCAATTCAAATAAGACTATCTGCAGTTTCAGTTTCGTTCGAATACGTTCAGCACAACTATAGAAGGCTTTTCGTCAACGTCATTAACACATATACGACGATATACAGAAGAGGACGATCCGTGTTGCCTCAAGATACAGTTCATGCTTGTTGAGGTTCGTCTCTTTAATGCGGAATTTTAATTATTCGAATAAGTGTGGCACTCTCGAAACTTATATTGTCCTATTGTTATCGTTGCACTCACCTCATGGGCAGTTTTTTGTCATCTAAATGACTTATGCGTAATAGCGAGAATTTGCTTTGAAATGGTATCATACTTTAATGGTGCGTGGAAGCGAGAATTTAGCAAAGGAGACTGAGTTAAAGCGTTGGGTTACTGTAAACGTTGGGATTACTGTAAAGCGTTGGGATTACTGTAAACCAAACCATCCATATACAGGTTATTTTGCGATTTGGGTGATGGTTACGTTATGCTTCATAATATTTTCTGGTTATTTATAGGCGTCGCATTCGACTAGAGAAAATTTTTAAAGGTTAGGAAAGTTGAACAGACATGGCGGTCTGACGGTATTTGACTCATCGATTTTTTGTAAGAAATGGTTGACGGCAAAAACGTTGACGTATAGGAAATACGGTAAAAATGGATAGAGGGAAGCGGATGATCATATATCCCCATGAGCAGATGAATTTTTTATCACAGGTGTTTCCCGGGAAATTTCTTTAAATTGGTGCTTGAATTCTGAAAGAATCATAAATTCCGGAAATAATATCCGGAATTTAAAATCCTCCATCCCAAGAAGAAATCCACCAAAAATGTTGTACAGATTTTTAAGCAAATCTAAACAATTAATTATTTTTATATACGTTATACACAATTGATTGTATTTTCTAGGGATTTTTTTGCATATTATTATGAGTTTTCTCAGCACAATTCCATTATACTCATATAATAAATGATATTTTTCAGAGTTATGTGGAGTACGCAAAGAAGCTTGGTTTGCAATTTCTGGATGTGAAGGATGTGAGTCCTTTGAATGTAAGGAAAAATCCATACACATTGCGATATGATACTCAGGTATGCAAACACTTCTTCATTAACAGCTATCAGTAGTGATTATAGGATTAAGGAGGAAAGGAGTAATCAAGATTTATTGTGCAGCTGCGAACTTAATGATGCTGATGGGAATTACTTGGCTGAAGTACATTTGGTTAGAGTTGCTAACCGAGATGGCGGAAGTTCATGTCGCACTTGTGCTATTAATCTTTTGATAATCACTTCGAGCATATTCAGAGTGTCAGCCTGGGATATTCTTTTTTTTTTGGCTGGCGGTGATCTTTGTGGTGAAATCAAGGTGTCAAGCAGTTTTTTTTGCGTTTCCGGTCACCTCATTATCCCGCTCATCTAGCACTTTTGCTTCCTTCAATTCAAGTAGGTAATATAAGCTGAACACTTTGCATCTATGAGCTATAAATTGTGAGTGGAATATATTCGATCGGCTGAACGATAAAGATTTCCCTAGTGGTGTCCATATGCTGAGCTTATTGTTTAAGTGAGTCGTAACGATGAATTGGCTAATTTATTTCAGATCACTCAATGTTCGCCAAATGTTTGGTTGTTTAAAGTGGCTGCCGGTGGAGTTATATTTGTTCATCTTACATTCGTCGCGCCGTATTTTAGGTTTGTTTTTTTTAGATTTCGAAAAAATTCAGCATATTTTGCAATATCTGCAAATTTCCTTTCGTGAAAGGCGGAGAGTTGGGTATTTTGGCGGTAATTGATGTTGTCTCGATATTTAAGTTAGTATGCTTCCAATATTGGCATACTTGTCGCAACAGTCTTTCTGTCTTTGACTTGTTAGCTTAGTTGTTACCAATCCGAAATATGTTCCTGGATCACTCATTATCAAGCTCGGTAGAAAATTCTGCTGTTTATTTCTACCGTTTCGGTAGAAAAAACGTCTGCCTTCGGCGGGATGAAGGAAATGGAGAAGGATGGATGGAGAGGATATATCCGTTTTGAATGCCGTAAATGGCAAGGGACCTCACATTTCCGCGAAATTCGTTTTCTGCAGAATCTAGATCACACCACATTGCCCTTTAATTTACGTTTGCACTCTCCTTGTCAAGTAAAGTCACTCAAAGAGAAAGCGACTAATTGCTTTCCGCCTTCCCAACGAAGCAAAGTTTTCTGAAAGACTGTTGAGCGTGCTTTCTATATTATTATGAAAGCTATATGTGAATCACTTTGATGCAGAACAGGAGGATGCTGCAGTTGAACTAGTTCAAGGATTCTGCAAGGTAATACCGTAGAATATAGGACATTTCGAAAAAATTTCAAAGAAAATAGGACACTTCCTTTGAAGAAAGCGAAGCCATATTTCTATGGCCTCTCATTTGTTTGTTTTTTCTGTCTAAAGTATGTATTTCTGTTGAGAGTTTTTGGTGCTGGGATATGAACACGTTTATTGTTTGATGCATGGGATATTGGAGCGTTGATCGTTGTTCACAACGTAGCAGAGAAATAAGGGTATTATTTAGTGGTGATTGCTGAATTAATGGTCACTCTTTGGTCAAAGGTTTTAGTGATGGGGGCATATTTTAGTGTACAAACTTCTAAAATCTAATGATTTATAGTGAGATGACCGCGGGGATGAGTGACCATTGTGTGGTCAAGGGTTGTTGATGTGAAGGGAATACATTTTAGTGTGCGAATTCTCGTTTGGAATGCATCGCAACTCAGCAACGTAATTCCAATGGAGGATGATGGTACTTCCGGAGTGGAAAAACAAAGAGAACTGGAGTCACTCAAAGATGATTTGATCTCTAAGGGTCATGTGCACTCGTTCACTTATGATTTTCATTTGAGGATGGTGGCCACCTATCTTGTTGGTGGACAGCAAGTAAGGTTTTTCAATATTAGTCAAATAGAGACATAGTTCTTGCTTTTACTAGAGAATAGCGAAACACAAAAATAGTGTGGCTATGATGAGACGTAAGAGATAAAATTTGGCATGGTCATTGTTAATTCTATGTGAAGATTTGTAGTAAGATCTGAGAATTAAAAGAAAAGTGCTTATATTGTTTCGTTCGATGAGAGTTTACTCTGTTGTGTCGTTCTAATTTTAGCGCTGTTATAGGTGCTCTTCAATCAGGGTTACAACACGAATGCCTTTTTAATTGATTTCCTTCAATATTACGGTTGTCGACCACCGTATGCTCGTAATTGCGTATATGAAGAGCGGGTTGGTGTTTCTTCATAAGCATCTTAAAGCCTTTATGTTTGCTTTGCTTCGGAGAGTAAATTATGGGTTTGGGTCGATGTTGCTCGAGAAATAGAGTTATTGAGTATTGAAGATCGGTTGCGATATCCTTTACTTCGAGGATAGATGCCAGATTTCATCACCGATCCATTGTCGATATTATAGCGTTTTCCATTAACAGAGTTCCAAAGATCATTAGAAGCGACACGTTTCAGTTTGATTTTTGTTGAAATTATTGGCAGTTGATAGTTGACTAATTTTCTTATTTATTTATTTATTTATTATTATTTTTCCGGAATTATTTGTTATGATATCTCAGAATTGAGGAACTGCTGTTTTCGTTACAATCATTGATTTCCTTTGGTATTGAGAGAGCAGGTGATAATTTTAAATAGTTCTAAGAAGTTACCTGAGAATATTTGAATGATGGGTATATTTATATTATGTATTTTTCTATAAATGTTCTGGAACCCATATGCAGATTTCACTAACTTTCCGAGTATCAATCCTGATTTTGGATTCTCAATGTTTGCTTAGAATCACATCGGAATCCTGATTTTGGCATCCAGGAATCCGGTGTATTGCTTGAGCATTATATATCGTAGTTCCTCAAAACCCATATATGATATGTGTTATAGCGGGAAATGTGCTTTGTCATCAACCATCATCTGGTATAATGCTATATGTGTTCATTTTAACTAGAAACATTAAAGGAAATTAACAGTCATTTTAAAAAACCAAGTAGTTGTTGATGCGTTAATTAGAGTGCTGTTTACAGGTGGAATTTTCACAGTTGCCCGTCGAAAGTGGCCTGATTTGGGAGCATTTTCTGGTGCAAAAGAACACCGAGTGGCGGGTTGTTCGGTTGAAACCTCTCAATACGGGTGCTTGCGATCAGTTCATGCTTGTCTCTGAAGAATCAAAGGTCTCGTTTCATGTTGTTTATGCTTATAAGATGTGAGTGAGAAGAAGATAAATATACGATCAGAGGAAGGAGATGATTGTTTTTGGCGAAGTTATTTTAGAAATTGGAAATCCTTTCCCGTTTTTTGGAGGGAGAGGGGTGGTGGGGAAACTCCAAAAATGCTTTTCTTCGGCAATTTTTATCTTCTTGAATTTTCTAGAAATTCAAAATGCCAATTTCTAAAATTCTTGTAAGAGATGATCGAAGAAGATTGGTTAAGTGATCCTTTAATAGTGATGCTATCGATGTATTTATCAGCCGATTTCGTTGTTTCCCTATTTGTTTGTTTATTTGTTACCTAACGAACTCTTTAATATTCCTTAGTGATTGTGTTCTTCTTCTTTCCGCTTTGCATTTATTTTTTTATGTTGTTTCATTCTTTTATCTGCAATTCACTCTTTATCATACTTTGAAGAAGTAAAGGCGAAGGTTGAATCAATAGAGATTTTTGTTGACCAAGAAAGAGATAAATGAGACCGATAAACTGTTAAACGTTTATTAAATAGTATTTTATATAAGTTCTGTATTGTTTACTACAAGACCGATGTAAACGTTTGAATGTATTGATATACTGATATACTGATAAGTAGGACTGATATAAGCAATTGAATATAAACTCTCTTACCATTTTCTGATCTTTAATTCCTTATCGTTTTAGGAATATCTCGGACAGATATATAAAGCGATTCGTGTTGTTCTTCATGATCAACAATTAAAGACTCCGCAAGATTGTCTAACGATCAAATTCTATATTATTCTCGTCGCTAGTGAACGAAGTTAGAAGTTTTTCGCCTATTTTCTTTTATTTAATTTTTATGTACTATTTAATAATTGCACACATCCTCATTGTTGCTTCCGATTGCTATGTTTATTTATTTTTTAAAATTACTTTAGAGCAACATTCATCTTCGTTTTATGATTATTTAATAACACAATAACATCATCGATTAACAGCATTTTTTGCATGAAGAAAAGTAGTGTTTTTAAATGGGAGTTTAAGTTTCTTTTCAAATATTTACATTATTCATTAATAAGTGGATATTAACTCTTTTTCTCTATATGAGTTGGAATGCTGTGAATTTGTTCATATCGTTCCGATCGGTTTTAGACGAACTGCATTGATCGCATTCGATTGAGTTAATTGATTGCTAATGGCTGTTATTGAAGAAATAGATGCATATAAGAAAGATTTCATTTGTATTGCACCCATTTGGAAAATGAGAAAGACTGATGGTGTTTTATTGCATACGAATGAATAAACGTACGACTCGACGTTGTGGGATAGAAGGCGACCTTGAAGTGCAGCCCGACAGCCTGATAATACTTAGTCCTAGCTGCTAGGTACAACTACGAGTTGTACTAGGGTCATGGACAGAAGTGGATGATGACATACAACAGAAAGTGCTAAAATTTATTTCGTGCATCATTATTTAGTTGACCTGAGCGGATAATTTTAGTGAGGTTGGCTAAGAGATGTGATAGTGGTATCAATGTTTAACGGAAGCAAGATTTGATAGCTTTTATATGATGCTATTGATTTATAGCGGATCCATTTATGGAGAATGTGACGTTCGGATCGGGTACACAGACGAGCAGCGAGATGGGCGAATTTAAAGAGATGGAAAGTGTGAGAGAGGACGAGACTGAAACCGAAGATGGTAGTACATCACAATTTGATTTCCCGTGAGTGTTCGTTATGAAGTTGGAAAGAAATTGAAAGCATAAAAAGTCACATAAATGAGAGAGGGCACTAGAGCAGTTGTAGAGATATCAAAAATTTGGAAGAATTATGACTGCAGATCAAATCCGAGAGGACATCGAATCGGAAAACGTTTCGTTTTTTTTCTGCTGAATATAGGTGATCCATCTTCGAAATGATTCCGTTTAAAAACATCTTATAAGCAAAAGGCATGTTGTTCAGAACTGGCTAATATTTTTTTGCCTATGTAAGTGATGGCTTATTGATGTTCATTCGCTTTCTGGAAAATGATGAAGGATGCTCAGTATTCACCTCTACAGGCGATCAAAATATAAGGAATCAGAGTGCTATTAGTTTAGTTTTGCTTGCTTCATGTTGGAAATCGGTGATCCTTGAGGAGGTTCCTTTATTGACTATTGAGTGATGCCAAGATGTTAGCAGTCTTAAGAAGTGTCAAATTTTGAAAAAGGTGTTCGATTTTGCTGACTTGGAATGTTTTATTTTCAGTTATAGATTGATGTTATTGTAAGGAGAAGTGCAAATTGTTTTCCAATAGTTTCTTTTATTCAACAGGCTGAAAATCACCCATAAAATTGTATAAGTAATATTGATCTGTTTATGTTATCTCATAGCGTAGTGCATGCTATTTTATTAAAGGATTTCAGTACGGATACATCCGAATCGGCGACTCCATGTGGTCGTCGTCGTTTCTGTAGTGGCGACCATATTCCACCTGTAAGAGCGGCTGAAATCACTCGAAAGTTCTCCACAGGTTTGTTTCATTTTATTACGTTGTATGTGCCACTTCACATTGCGAGTGTAATGGCAATGCGAATCTGTCTATTCCTTTTTATGTGCAGAATATTTCCATGTGAAAAGCTCGATTAGAGAAATAATCTGACTCCATGTGGAGATAGTTGTGAATAAAAGTTATTGATGTTATTTTGGGCTCTAATTTTATTAGCTAATGTTTTGATAGGACTTGCCGAAGTTTAGAATTTATTTACCTTTGTTTTATTTTTGAAGTTTATTTATTGAACGTTGTAACGGATACAGATGGATAACAAACCAAAGAAAAATGATTGATCGATGATTGGTCTGTGGAATGCGCAGAGAAATTCGAGACGAAAAGCATGAAAGAAGAACGTGGAGTGATTATCATATAAGTATAAATATTGGGGATATTCAAAATTGTTTCTCCTATTTCATAACAAATTTTGGTTATAAAAGTAATGCAGTTTTTATTAGTGATCGAGATTATCACCTTAGTGGATCTATAATAATTTAACAACCCGTCGGTACTATTTGTTTATAGCTTCTTGGCATACGTGGAAGACTCTTTATAAAATAGCGGTAGTGTCATTTGATGGTATTTTTTTTCTTATTCCTTTTTTTCATTGACGGGGTTAGGGGATGCGATGATCAGATTGTAAGGAACCATCGATAATTTCTGCCTGTCGACCGGTTTATTCGCAGTGTGTGTAAAAATCTTTCTATGTTTGCATTGAGAAAATTGCTTTATGCCCTAAGTGTACAATACACAACCTCAGATTCGTTGAATCGCTGCTAATTATCTTTGAGGAGGTGGAAGAGAGGTGAATGGTTGTCACATTTGATGAGTATTGTTTGTAATTGATGTTCTATTTGCTTCTTCAAGAAATGAGATTGCTGGTTCCATTAGCTATTTGAGAGCAACTTGGGCAATTTAAACGGTGAACGTCGTTTTTCTTTAAGGGCTAATTTTGTTGTTCTTGTAAAATTTCTACTCGAGCAGTTATTTAATATGTCGCGATTTCGGTTTATGTGCTTTATCAGAATCAGCATTTGCAGAATGCTTTCAATACCTCTTAGGTTGTAACAATAAGCTGTGATTGTTAGCCGATGCGATAAGATAGAAACTGAAACATTCTCGGCATCTCGTTTTATGACGTTTATTGACGTTCAGATTTGCTGCTATCGGATTGTTTGCCTTCTAACTATCCCTTAAAAGAGATGTCGTTTTACTGTTTAGAAGCGGAGACAGTAATCGAAAGTAGATCGGTGGATCGTTACACGGCAACCAATGAAGACAATCCGAGGCTTTCAATACAGAAGAATGCACCGAGAAGACATCGGAAGCACATATCGAAGTGGCATGGTAATTGAAAGATTAGTTGCTCGTTGAAGTGTTGAGGGGATGGGTAGGTGAAAATGACCAAAAAGATTTCAATAGATGAGTATGACCGCAAAGATTTTACATTCCACCGTTCATGCATACTATTGTTATGGTACTGCAACCGGACAGCAACGCTTTGTCGTCATGCTACTCGTGATTCGCATTTTCGGTGGTATGTTATGAGGGGATATTACATTCTTGATCAAAAGGGAGGATGGAGAGATGCGAGAAAGAGGCAGTGAGGGAGAGGTGGGGGGCATATCCCGCATTATTCGCTGTTTGTCGAGTATGCGGGTAGAGTTCATCATTTCATGGCGATATTTGTTTTGGAGAGAGGATGGGACAAGGAAATAGAGCACGGAATTACTGCGCTTTTGGTGCATGTGTTGTTTGATCACTTGCTATTGTTGTCATTTCTTATTCAGTTAATGCGAACAGCGATCTGAACTTCTGATCCAAAGCGGATCTTTTTTTTTTTTTGGCGGAGCACGAATGGAGCTGTTGATGAGCGTTTTCAAGTGGAAAAAAGGAAAATCCTCGGAAATTCACCGGAAATCGCTCGTAGAGATCTAAAAGAATTCACCCTTTCTGTTTCTTAAACTTAAAAGGCCTTCGCTTGTCCGCTATGTCGGTCTTCTAGTGGTTGCAGCCATTTTTGAGTTTGTTTGGCGCATTTATTGTCATACCTTTAACGCATTCACAAAGTTCCCTTCTTCTGTTTCAGCACAACGAATGTCTGAGCATGGGGCAGTACTACCACGTGAGCAAGTTATATATGTGCATTATCTAAGTGTACGACAACGAAAGTTGCAAGAAGAACTTGAGGATAGTGTTGTTCACTATCGACTTCGCTTGCAGAAATTGGTCGAGGATGCTGGATGGCATTGCAAGCGGGATGAGGTCTTTTTTGAAATTTTATTCACTTCGTAGTTTGAATTCATTTTTGTGCTAATTTCTTTGAGTTGATTTCGGAACTTTTCTTTTAATATTTTTCCATTATCGTGCAAAGGAGCCACATTTGAATGAAGGAATATCTCCCAATAAACTTGGCACATAGATGAACACTGAGAGAGGATGTTCTATGGGCCTCTTAGAATAAGCCGAAGGGTATCTATTTTGGGACGAGAGTCATATTCTCAGCTATCCAGGTCGAACAGATCGATGTCTTTGATAATGAGAGAGGATACTTGCCTATATATGAATTTGAAAGGTAGGTCTTATCTGTAAGCATCTTAGAATAGTGAGCTTATGTTCTTTTCCATGACAAAGCTTCTTTATGAGGAGGTGTGACATTTTTTACAAGTCAAAGTAAAGTATGTTCAGTATACTGTTTCTGATAAAGTCTGATGCAGAATGCAGGCCTTTTATGCTACTTTCCGTCGTATAAAAAAATTACGCATCTTCTACATGAAAAGACTTCCACTGAAATGTTTTACTTGAGGATCGTTTTTTTTCTGTCCTGTGCAGTATATTTCTTTCAAAGGGGAACGAAGGAGGAGAAAGAAAGAGGAAGAAAGTTGAAGGGAAAGTGGGAGAATTGCGCTTGAAAAAGCTTCTTGAAATTTGAGCTTGAAAATCTTAACGTTAGTGACAATCATTCGCAAAATTTATTTTCGTATTGACGGTCAGGCAGCTGACAGAGTTAAAGAGAGATCCGGCATCGACAATTTCAGTTTTACGCTTCTATCAATTCTCCTAAATTCGCCATCGTTTTGTTTCTACTCAATTATCATTCAGTTGTTTCAGTTGTGGAATAGTATGTTGGAATGTGCTGTAAAACGTCCCGAAACAAGCACCTCAGGTACATCTCGTAAATTCTTCGGCGAGAGTAATACTGATGTGAATAGCGTTCTGCGTAATGTCACATCAACAGCATCAACTGTGAGCGATATTGATAAGCTATTGGGCTATGTTCGTAGCAAGTCATTGTTCGATATAGAGCCGATGTTGGATGCGCTCAGTCGTGATTTCGCTGCCGATCCGTTCTTTAGGTTCCTTGTCCTTCACTTCGGTGAGAAACGATGTCGTTTCTTCTGCTCTGATGTCAAAAAGGTTTGGCATTCTTGCATTTTCTTTTCCATTATTTTTACAGTGCAGTTACAAATGCTTTTTGATTCAGAATGCCTATTTGTCTATGTATCTATCTGTCCGTCTGAAATCATAAACTTTGGCCCACATAATCGTTGACTCGAATGGAGTATGTTTCTTGTCCTTATAGTTGTGTCAGTTGTTTCTTCTTTGAAAGTTTTCTTAATTTCGCTTAATTTCTTTAAAAGTTTCATTCATCGTTTCCTCAATTCGTTAATATGCGTTTGTATTTGCTTACACCGGCATGTATTTATATTCAGACTCAATTGAAAATCAGTTTTTTCACCGAAGTACTTCCTCACCAAAAGCGTTACGGTCACTTGTCGGGATTTTTTGCTAAAATTTTGCCTAGAGGTTTGTTTCTTGATTTGTCCCCCTTTTTTATGAGTTCAGTTTTGATTTTAATTCACAATAGGCTCTTAGAGCATATTTAACAGACAATACTCTACATATTAATATTTGCATTGGTGGAAAAGATATTGGTTGAATGGGGGGAGAGGGGGGGGGGGGTCGGAAATAGGAGCGGCCGTAGCACTGTGAATATCCGACAGATATTGCCATTAATAACATTGTTTTCATCGCATTATGAGTGATCATTAGTAATCCATTTAAAATGTCATTTCCCACTGACGCAATTTCAAAAAATTTGGACAAATTTATCGCTAAAATTGGAATGGGTTGCATTTATTTATCTCATAAAATGGATTTTGCGAGTATAATTCATTTTATGCAAATTGTGTTATAATAAGTTTATAAGTGCTTTTGTTTGCATGAGCCTTCGGATAAACACTTATCGTCTCAATAACAAAAGAAATTCCAACTTGGGTGGATTTCGGTGTTTTGATTTATCTTTACGGGATTTTGACTTCTGTTATCGAAAAAAATCCATCTTTCAGATGTTGAGAAAATTGTTGAGAAAATATTAGTTGTTAAAAAAGAGGGAAATTGCATTCTGTGTTAACATTCTTAGGAAAATTTGAATTTTGGAAGAAATTTATTGAGGAAATTCGTTTTCATTCGACCTTTGAGGTGAAGGGTTCTAATCAGTCGACGTCCTTCTAATGCGGTCTTTCGTCTATTCGTTTCGATTAAGGAAACTCTAAAAGTGCTCTTAGTTGTCTGTTTAAACTATTTCGTCTTCACAAGTTAGCTCTTGCATCCCTCTCCCTCTACCCTTCCCCCCCCCCCCCTTTCGCCCTCTTTCCCCTCATTGGGCAATTTTTGTCTAAATTTTTGTGAACTTGTTTGTTCGGTAATAAAAAAAAGTGTTTTCAGCATTTAGTGATATTGAGTAACAATCCGCAACATTCGGCATTCTTGATGACCGCTTTCGCGAAGGATCATCTCGAAATGCGACTTATTTATAAGGTTCGTCGGGCAACATGCTCCTTTCAAATTCCTCTTCTGTTGTTGTCTTCATAGAGAACAAAGAATTGCTTTCGCTATGCAGGATTACGCTCTTTCACCCCACCAATGGATCCTTCAGGGACAGATTGTAAACATTTCCAGTGCGGGTATTTCTTATGATGGTGATAGAGAAAGAAGAGTTTGCTCTTGTTGAGTGACGCTTGAGGGATGGTAGACTTGCCCTCTCGTTGTAGGATAATGCTGCCCTTGGGAATAGCGGTTTATTGGCTAATGCATAGGCATTTTTCAAAAATATTCAGGATCACGAAGAGACGACTAGTAACTGGTTAGCCGATGTTATGGATGAGCAGTTACGTGCACAATTCGATGAGATTGTACGCTGTGCGGCATCGTTTTGTTGGATCGAAGTGGTGCATTCACCGCCATCTGGACGAATAAGGATTTGATCGACCACGATATTTTGACGGTCAATATCCTTCAACGTTGTTGCAGTCACTCTTGCCGTGGAGATGAACGATTGTCGAATTGTACAAATTGCTTAATCATGTTGTTTGAATTCGTTTATTATATTTATCTGCTAGAAAAAAATAGATAATATTTGATATAAGGCGCTCTAAAAAGGCTTATCACTATGCTGAAACGCTTATCAACCACTGTTTCTCAACTCAGTTGGGAATTGCATAGAATGACAAAAAACGTTGGTTATTCGTAGACATATTGATGCGCCTTATATGATTGGATCAACGTTGGAGAATTTCTTTGATGCCTTCGTAAAAGCATTTCGCTGGGAACTCTCCAGCACGATGTTAACTTGCTCAACAGGTTTAAGTTCTATATGTATTGTTATAATCTGGATGGGAAGCGGAAGAAATTTCATCGCTTACTGTGAAGATCATTAATGAACAAGACTAGTTAGTGTCAAATGGAAGGTCATACCGTTGTTGTTTTTGATTGTGAATGCGGAATCAGTCGGTAGTCGACTGATCAGGTGATGAGTTCAGAGCTTCGAGTCATCGAAGTAGTAAATGGCCGTATTTGAATATGTGAAATGTGTGTTTCATTAGCTGTTGAATATTAGATAAGAGAGAGGAATATAGCATCGCTGATATGAGGGCGAGTGGGGGATTGAGGTGTGAGTGTTCACTAGCAG
>JAARMF010001093.1:1762-14489 GCA_022844705.1 Toxascaris leonina | reverse complement strand
TTTTTTTTTTTTTTTTTGAAAAAGCTCGAGGATAAGTCTCACTGAAAACATTAATATCGATGAAGGCACTTGACGACATGATGGATAGGCGTAAAAACTTGACAACAGAGTGAAGCGTTGACGTAAAGTCATCGAATGCCAGCTAACAAAGACCGCGATCTTAAAAAGACTTCAAACAAATTACTTCGCAGTCGAATTTTTGTACATTCGTGAGAGCAAAGCGGAGATGTCCACTTTAATTAGATAGAAGACTATATATCTACGCACTTTCGTCAGTAGCGCTAGAACTGGTCACTTTGTCATATCCCAGTGTCCATAATAACTGCGGGTCTACAGACTTCTTAAGAGACGATCGCACGTCAGCGTATTCATATGCTGTTAAACGTCAGGTAGATAGGGTCATTCTATACTTTACGAGCAAGTAGTTTCCTTATTGCAATAATCATTCATATATTTTTTTTTCAGAGGGTTTTAATTTTTTTTGACATTACTGAAAATGTCGTTTATCAGACCCTTTGTTGTTGCATTCTTCTGATCCTTGGATTTCTGCTCTTTAGCTTTCTATAACGTTGTAGCTGGGAAGAGTAGACGCTTGACTAGTAAGTTGCTTAGAATCTTCTTATGATTCTATAGACTCTTTTATCTTATATCAATCAATATGGTTTCCTAAGTTTGCTTTCTTATAAGCAATATTCATCATCAGATTAAGTAAATTATTATTCATGTTCTCTTATTTGATGGCCATTTGTGGAATCGGTTGGTCTAAAAAGGTAAATCGCAAAATCATAAATCGTATCAATAATACTCCCGGTGCAATTTTCCATTGATTTCTTAATTCGCCTTATCCAATCGATTGCACTTCATTGTAAATTCAAAGTGGAATAGAATAATTTAGAAATAAATTTGTACCAAAAAAAAGAGAACTGTTTATTTGTGGCTTTATGCTATTCGTTTATTTAAAGCGTAGATGGCGTTCGAGCAGACAAAAATGTAAATAAAGAGGACAATAGCGATTGTGAATGGAGATTGACGAAAGTAAATAAATAAAAATGACAGCTGCTAATCACCTAAAATAAAAAAATTTTTTAAAGGCATTTTATATAGAAATATTTTAGCGATTTAATATTTAGATAATATAGCAATCATTGCGATATTCGATGAAATTCTTTGTGAAATTAGTTATCGAAAATGCTCAAAAAACTTTTCTCCATTGAATTTTTTCTATGAGGTTAATTTGATCGCTTTTTATAAAATATATTTAAAAAATTGTTCAGTTTAATTATTTTATTTTATAATGTGGTAATTAATAGCGTTTATTTTAAAATGCTGATCAATTCAAAAATAAAATATTTCCCCGCCTCCTATTTTCCACCCTTCCCCCCCCCCCCCTCCCGCTGAAATTCTTTTTAATGTTTGCTCGATGATTTTTCTAGGTGTCGTTCAAAAACATTCTCTTGAATTCCAGTAAGATACCTCAAGTCCTTAGTCACGAATGCATATTGGTGAGAGCTTGGATCATTACCTAAAATTTAGTCGTTGAACACATGCAATGTTACATTTCAGTCGCAATTGTCTGCGTATAAGTTGCAGCCTCTGTCTGTATGTCTGTGTATGTCTGTGTTCATGCCTGTTTGCGGTCGAAATGTAGAAATGATACAGCCATCGAAAATGGCATTTACTGAATGAGAATATTGGCGATCGATATTTGAATTACTGATTTCGGCAAGAATTTTCTTTCACCTCAACTAATTACTATAATCTTATTTAGAAAAGCACTAATTGAGTAGTAAGTAAAAGGCTGTAAGTAAATAGAACCTACTTATACCGGATCGTTTTTATTATCCTCATTATCCTTGCTACTATATGATGCTTGGTGGCCTTCGAATGATCGAGTTGAAATGCAACGTATTCAACAGACAGCGTCAAGCATCTAAGACGTCTCTTCTTTTAACAATGAAAAAAATGTTTTTGACCATATGAGAGTCGGTAAAAGAGGAAAACTAAAGCGATCCAGTAAAGATGCTCATACTTCTGTAGAACTCATTTCAAGGCCATTTTTCTTCTATTGATAAAAATTAGTCTTTTTTGTAAATTATTTCTTCATTGTACCCACACAAAATTTCTCCGAAATGCGTTAATTTGTATATGTGTTTAGGTTGTTATATTACATAGATTGTATAAGTGGAGGTGTAGATAGAGGGCTTTACCTATACACAGGTATAGGTGAGAAATTATATAAGAGTGGAAGAAATCTTGAAGCCGCATCCTAACCACTAGACCACAGCGGATAATACAAAGTTCTCATATTCTTATTCCCTTTGAAGGATGATATCGAAGGTCCAAAATGCATAGGCCACATTTCTGAACATCTGAAATATTGTTTGGGAAAAATTTGATAATACCTTTAAAAAATCAATCGCGGTGTTTTATATCTGTTTTTTTTTGGTTCATTACCTTCATTTGCAAAAAATTTCTTTGCTTCTCTCCAGTTTATTTATTTACTCCATTTCTTGGTTATTTATACACCACCCTATTTATTCTATTTCTTTGTTATTTATACACCACCCTATACACAACCTATCATCCTATTATTTTATTTATTCTATTTCTTGGTTATTTATATACCACCCTATTTCGGTTTATTTCAGAAATCATTCATATCTATTGAATAACATTCGCCCATTTATTGATTTGCATTCATCGCTTTGCTTTAACAATATCGTCGACACTAAATATTTGGTCTCGATTGAATATGACCCCTATCGTTATTAGGATCGGCTTTAATCGATGCTTAAATTGAATGATTCTCTTATTGATCGTTCGCTTATTTGGTAGATTCAATGAAGTTCTGTCGATGTCGAAATTTTTATAAACTATTCTGCGATGTGAAAATGCTCAATGACGATTCCGAACCGGCTCGGCTCAATGCCGAATTCGGTGACTTGCGGAGCCGATGCACAAACTTCCCACCTATTCTCTTCATGACGTCAGTGTTTGGCGATCACGCTTAGAGCGCTCCTGATTGTCTCTCAGAACAATGTAGAACTCAATGCCACCTCACATAAATCCACTTCTACTACGAATTCAAATTATTATAAGGCTGATGAGAATTGCAGGCGAATTGCTCATCTATAAGTTCCTCGGAGTTTTTGATTTTATTAAAGTTCCGTTTCTTTTGTAAAAAAGGCGGAAAAAAAAAACGAAAATTCTTGATGGCAATTTTATTTATTCGATATTCAGAAATGAATACCAACCTCTATCGAACATTTGAAATAAAGTAACGAAAATTCGGCGATATAGCTTCATTTATAGATATATTCGGTTTTATAATGTTAAAAGTGAATGTTTGCCTCAAAACGGAGATTTGCGAATCGGAGTCGTCAGTGACGCGACAGACACTCTTCAACATTTTGGTCATCACTCCATTGTGTACATATAGAAATGAGCAGCTGTATTTCTATCGTGCGCTAACTGGCAGATGTTGTTTTGTTTGCCGATAATGCATCGAACTATTTGCGATTCGATCATTCATCTATGAATAACGGCACTAACTGCCCGATCGCTTATTTTGCAATAGAAAAAAAATTATAGCATAAATTCGTTTTATTTTTATGGAGGAGGGTAATGATGAATAAATACCACCTTTGTGAGAAGTGACTTCCATAAATTTTGGGGAATATAGTCAAACTTTGAGAATATAATCATTCTTCGCGATTACAGTCGAACCTTTCTCTTTATAGATATTTTCTCTTTATGGGCATGATTTTTTTTTGTGAGTTAGACTATAAAGAAATGTGGAAATTTAATGAGTAATTTATATTACTCAGAAAATGGCATTATCCTCAAAATGACTTCAAATGCCTAGTGCATCGCTGGAGGGCAAACTCGACATATCTAATGTTTATGGGATGAATGAGTGGGGGTTCACATAGCAGAGAGGATTCTCACGACTTCCGCTGTGGATTTATTAGTTTCCAGTGAACTTTTCATTGGAAAATTTGGATTGGGAAAGATGAGTGGCGGGAGAGGATTTGGACAAAAAGAAGGTGGGAGAAGGTACGAATAGTAAACAGCACTTCGTTTGGCATTTCCATTGAACATACGCAAACAATGTCGACTATTAGTGAATAGCGCATTTATTGTTTTCTAACTGAATTTCGCTTTCTTTAGAGATGTCGAAATAACTCATATTGTATTTCACTTGTTTATTTGTATGCAGTAGTTTTCTATTTCAGTAGACAAATGCTACCCTACTGTTTTTTGCGGTACATTTGCCACACCTTTTCGTCAAAAAAAACCTCGGCGATCATAGCTTCTGCAAATTTTGAAAGTTGGTGTACATTCGAGGCGGAGCCTGTAGAGAGGATTGGAACTATACAGTTCCCAAATTTGAGAAAAGCTGATTGAGATTTGAAGGGGAACCGGGGAATGCTTTTCCTCTGCCAAATACAGAAAGTTTCATGTTCGTGGGAGGAGGGGCTGTAAAAGTCAGAGAGAGGCTAATAAAAGCGGTTTCTTTATATTAAGAAGTAGGATGTATCTAATGAACTCAATCATATGGCTATGGCGATTCGATCTTTGCGTCCTTTTTTTCAAACATCATCTTAGCTTTAAGTCAGATCGTTCTTAGCTGATCTGCCCGGCGTAATTTTCGGTTAATCAATCAGCGAATGGAAAACGAGTTCGCTGAACTGGTCGAACTTTAAAGGATTCCTTTTTGTTCAATAAAGGCATCAGACACTATAGTAAAGTGCATCGATTTGAATTTTGACATTCCGAGTGGTAACGTCAATGATTCGGCACTGTTTGGTAATAAATGTTGGCAGCTCGTCGGTGGGTGGTCATTCCTGGAATGCCGTGCATTCCAGAAGTGATCATTTCAGGAGCACAGTAATTTTCAGACGTTTTTTCAATCTCACACCTGTGTATTAAATTCAAATCGGCGATTGCATAGTTGTCTTTCCTTTCTATCGATACCGCATTTCAGTACCTCTAGCTTTCCTTGTACTGTTATATTCTATTTTATCTAGGTCACGAAAGAGTTCAAGGTGGGCATGAATTTTCTTTTCTCCAATTGTATCGCACTCCCCGAGGTCAGAGGTCATCTCACGTCTTTTAGCTAATCAAAATGAGCTGGAAAACGGCAAATAGTAGAATTGTTTTAAAAGGTTCTAAATGCTGAAATACCGTGTCAATAGAAATCGTTGTGCTGTTGTGGTTTGCAATGAAGTGAACTGCACATCATTTCACTTCTCATCGATTGCATTGTTCAGAATTTAAACTTTGCCCCTCCTCCAACTGCATTCTTAACGTTACTTTACCTTCGGGATATACGGCAGTAATTGTTTCTAGGTGGCCCTCACCGTTCGACCTTATAGACATAAATAGTAAGCATCGCCGTCGACGACGACACCGAAGAAATATTCGTGCATGTGAATACGTTTGAGTTTAAAAAGAAACAGAGAAAGGTCACATATAGGTGCTTGAAACCCTCATCCACAGAACTGATCGAAATAATGGAAGCTTTAACACCTGAGCAGATAGAGAATGCAGGTTGAAATTGATGAAGTTCGGTAATTCAAAAATTTGCTACCTCGTTGTTGTTGATCCTGCATTTCTACCTTAAAAGATTGATACATGGCTGTTTGACCTAAAGTAATAGCAAAAGTTATCACTATAAGTTTTCTCCTTATCAACATTCATGCGAATATCAAAAAAAACACATCGGTTTTTAGCGTAACGAACACATGTCAACCGCAATGTCGCAACGCAGTGCTCAATCTTTATCAGAATCGTTTGGGACGAGCACTTCTTCGTACGGATGTTACCTGTATTCCTGGCAGAAACGAAATGCAATTGTGCAATTTCCTCGTTAATAAAAGCCCTGTGCACTGCAGTCTCGCGAAACTGGCATGTGAAGCTGATATGCAAGTAAGTTGATGCTTATCCTATTTGAATTGCTATCGAAATAATGCACTACCTCAACTTTCAATACAGGCTTCAACTTTGGTGCTTCAATGAGTCTTCATATTTGGATTAGATCCCTTCAGTCACGATCGACACTGCGATCGGATTTAGTCCACATCGCCCATAGGAATATCAACTTTCCGGGTGAATGAACAACAGAAATAGCTCACTTTCTTTTATATGATATTTGCTCCGAAAAATTTAGCCTCAAATGGTGATAGGAGAGGGGATTGATAATAAGATAATTCACAAACTCATTTTAATGGAGCAGCGGGTAATTGACCTTTATAGGTATGAAAGATGCGAATATGTGGTCGCAAATACGAAACATAAACACCGTAAAATATTGTTTCCGGTTAGTGGAACGTTTATATAAACCATAACACTGCAATGTACAGTAGCAACGGTGAGCGTACTGTGTGTTCACCTGTCGCTTGATAGCAACTCAGGTATTCACTAGCTATCTGAATGAACCACTTATTGTTTAGAGTTAGTTCTACTTCGTTAATAGAGTTAATCTTAGTGTCGGGTTGTATTCCTTGTTGAGCCATGCGAGGAATATAACTCGACACCAGCGATTATGAAGGAAACCTGGGAATTGCGTGGCGCAAGTGTCCCATGATGGAAATTGCTGGATGTGGTTGCAACTTTGTTTAGAAAAACTTTGACACAATGGGAAAGGTCCACCTATTTTTGATTCCCTATATTTTCACACAATACAATACTATTTTTAATGTACACCTTTTCAGGTGGGAATATTTTGTGATCGAGTTTTTTTTTGCCCAAAAAAGGTAGTGAAACATATGAAATCCAATATGGCAAACATCCAATTGATTTTTGATCAGACTGATATAAAAAGAAAAAAAGAAAAAAGGGAATATAACAGAAATTTTGTGTTAAAGGAGGTGAATAATACAGTCGAAGAGGGAAGGAAGGCTAAGAATAATCCTCAAATGGGACGACGGTTGAAAGTGAGAGTCAATAATTGAGGGGTAGCAGAAGGAGGAGGAAGGTTATGGCGGAAATTGAATGAACGCATTGACAACCAGTTCACGGAAGAGGGAGATATTCTAGTGTTCGCATTTCTGCATTACTAAATCTATATTTAGACGAGAACTTGAGGTATCATCCTCCGAAAAGAAGACACTTATTAGGGATAATTTTGGATATAACCAGTTGAAAATATCGCTAGACGGCTGAACTCTCTACACCTGTGAACGAAGCTTGATAGCCATCAGTGATCACTTCTCTTTTGCGAAAAAATTGTCAGATAACTTCAAGCCAGTTTCGGGAAAGAAAAAGTTCGATTGTTTGTGTGATATGCTTATATGATCGTTCCCGTAAACCTAGATTGTCACAATCTGTTAAGAAATATTTGAGACGATGAGAAACTCATCGAACGCAACGTCGAAATTCTAACCACTTTTAGAATAAACCAGACATAGATCGCAATAAAATAGGTACATTTTAATAGATTGCTACTGGAAAACGTTTATTTTGCTCTAAAAGCATATTTACGTGGCTTTTACGTGGGGGGAGGGGGGGGGGGTAGTGGGAGCAAACTTTTTATTTCATGAACTGATAATTTGATAGATGTTTTTGTGGAAGAAATTTTTCAAGTCTCGTAATGAATCAGTTGATGAATTATTTAAAATTGTTATTGCTGGAAAGTTTTTTTTTTGGGAAGTGCACATTTTCCACTTCCCTACCCCTCTTTCTCCATCATCCTACCCTCAGCTTTTCCAACGTTGCATTCTTATTATCTGCATACGCATTCTTATTATTTAATTTAGAAGAGCGGGGCTAAGATAACTGCTAATGAGAGTAAATACATCCTTATATTCTGCAAAAACCGAACGCGAATTGTAAGAAGAAAGCCTACCCATTACAAGCGATTCATGTCACGCCTCACTGATACTCTATCTTTTTGCGTTTGTTGTGGTTGAACTTCGTTGACAAAAGTCCTGGGAAAGGAAAAGGTCACGCCATAGCAGCGAGTGGTTTCGATCCACCGACCTCTGGGTTATGGGCCCAGCACGCTTCCACTGCGCCACGCTGCTTGCAGTTGGGATGACAGTGTCCTAACTTAATCCTCCATGCGTAACAGTCATGTCGGTCTCGAATATACTTATCGCGTTTGATCACTCCTCCTCAATTGCAAATTTCACAGTACTTCAGAAATTGCTGAACAATATTTGCTGATCGATGCAGCGTGCTATCCAATCATAGGCGGCACAAATATACTATTCCAACTTTGTTTCCCCTAGGCTATCGTGACCATACTCCCGCTCGCATCTGAGCCATTCCTCCCCCTCCCCTCTCCCTCCCCCTCTTCCCCGCTCATGTATACTTTATTATACTTGTCAACACTATATTAGAGAGAATAAGCATTGATTGATGGGGTAAACAGAGCATCAAAGAGATCTGGATAGACCTATTCGTAAATTAATTGACATCCCTATGAGCGATCTTATCAACTCTTTTTCAACCGAATGGGAGTTGGATTGGCGAGGAAGCAGGAGATAGATTGGGTAGAGGTTCTCATCAATCACAAAACACAGTTATCGCAGTGATTTAAAAAGTTTATCATAGCTACGAATCATCGGAAATGCGCATTTATCGATGAAAATCTTTGAAACGACTGTGTTCTGGCTTGAGCGCAGATCAGGCATGACTTGTCATATGATGTGATCATCGGCAACATTTGAACACTGACATTGTTTCTGCAGACTTGAGCACTTCTTAGTCTACCTTACAAGCGGGATCGGAGCAATTAAGATGTCGAGATGGGTGATAAGCGACTCCGGAGTCAGATCTCGCATAAAATTTAGTTGGGTTTTGTTTTGTTTTGTTTTGTTTTTTTTTTTTTGCATGGCCATAGTATCTACTTCTCAGTCGCTTTATCTCGAAATCGTTACTTTTATTCTCAACTAGCTTCATAGGTCAAATTTTCGCGGAGTCTAGCTCTGACTGAGGTCACCCGTCACTACCTGAGACAGAAGATTGAAATGATTCGTTTTCATCTCATTTAACAGACTATCAACAGGAGGGGAAATGAGAGAAGGAAATGGGGAAAGGAAGGAGGATGGAGGGGATGAGGAAGTGATGAACGGGTGAGATTTGAGAAAAAAATTTTTTATTAATCACGCGTAGCGGTCGAAACCATTCGAGCTGATAGGATATGTTGCCGATTGCTCGGGTTTTTGTGCCGTATTTGCCGCTCACCAAACGCAAACGTTCATAGACGCTTGCATTGCATCTTTCCCATCTTCACTTGCATCTCACTCACCTGTTTACAGTAAATTTCCCATTTACTGTAACAATTAGTGGTATATATATATATATATATATATATATATATATATGAACTCTATCTCTTCATGTTCAGAAAATAGAGCTTTCATTCTTTTTGATACCTTGATGTCTCCTCATCACAAAATTCGGTTCCATTCGTAAATATGAAGCATATAAAGAACTGTCTGAAATAGTTCATTTATACTTCCAGCAATATATTCGCAAAATTGTCGTCTACGAGCCGGGATTTTGCAACGAGACAAAATTTGCCGGTCGAGGGGGGGAAGGGGGGAGGGTGGGGGAAGGGGGAGTGGAGAGGATGAGATGAGTTTAGGTTACATATAAGCACCTACCTGTCTTTAGTGTACATCGATGCTATTAAAGATTTTGAGATGGACAAGATGAAAAATTGTAAAATATGCCTAAAACGGATTTTGTAGATGAGGACGAAACAATCGAAAAAGGGTACCGACAAAACTCTCCCCTTCCTCCCCCCTCGACAGTCAAACTTTCGATGTACACATAAAATACAGTTAACGAAGTTGACCATCGTTTTGAATGGTTAAATAAAAATAAATATTTTGTGAATAGTTCGAAATCTATTAATTCATTTGTTTTGTTTACGTTAAACTATCATTATTTAACCCTTTAAATTATGACTCATATTCTAGACGTCGATTATGAGATGCGACTGTGTTCGAATACATTAAATGCCAAAAAATTCTGATGTAAAAGAACGAGAAATGTGGATGTAAAAATCAACCACTTTTAGGATCTCAATCTTTTATTTACTATTATTTTTACTATTATTATCATTTATGTTTTATTATTATTGCTTATTCAAATCTGGGTGGTCTTTTTAGAGAAGAGAGGGGAGGGGAGGGGAGGGGGGAAGAGAGGTGTCCTTTATTCAGGATGAGTTTTGTTTTGTTGTTTTTGTTTTTCTTTCGAAAATTGAAAAAAAAAACATTTTTTGAAATATACTTGCGATGCTGTCATCACAAATATTCTCCATGATTAAATGCCCTTCTCTTATGGCGACTCAGCATCGGTCACCATCTTGTCTCAACACCTTCACTCATCGAAAAATGCCTTTCTTATGATAACGTCGCCAACTATCATTCGCTATTTCTTTATAATTATTTACTCAATAAAAACTTTCTTAATCATTATATAATTAGAGCTGTTTATCACTCAGATGTTTCTTTTGCAACTATTTACTTTATTTACTTGCTTTCAACTTAACCAAGTTTATTTGCAGCACCTGCGCGACAGGTTAATTATAATAAATATTTATTTATTTATTTGCAGTAATAAATAGTTCCCATCCCCAGTAGTCATACATTCGCAGTTGTGATATTTTTGCTGGATGGATTAAATTCGAGGTATTTATATATCTCCAATTATATTCATTTGTTTATTTATTTATTTATTTTTACTTGTATTTATATATTTATAATAACATAGTTGTGGTCTGTCTTTCTGTAGAGACAGAAGAATAGTGAATAGAAGAGGAAATTGCAGTTGCGATGCACTGAAGATTCTTCTAGATCTTCTTTCCCCCTTCCCCTCCCCCCTCCACCCACTCCCTTCCCTTCCCATTCTCCATGAAATCGTCTGAGATGTAAATGTGGTAGAGATGGCTGATAGCAATAACTGGAGTTTGTAGTGAGGCGTCATATTTCCTTGTGGTTGCATTTGATGACAACACATTGACTGGGCACATCGTGCTCATTAGTAAGTTGATACTATGAGGACGCTGCTGATGCAATAATAACATACGAATATGCAGAGGTACTGATAACATTTAGTTGTGTAAATGCAGTGATAATACAATGACGTGCTAGTGCTGTGGTAATTAAATATAAACTCTTATTGCATGTTGTTGAAAAACAGAACATGTGGTCAAATAATACACTGATAACGATAACGCATTAGAACTCTTTAGAGATATATCAGAAAACTTGCAAAGGAAGGAGATATTGCAAAATGACGACACTTTTTGCACGAACTTTTGGCGTTATGTATATATCCGGTTGAATAACAAGAGGAACATTTTTTATATCAGCTAATGCTGACATAGCCTCAGGGTTTATAGCATTATTGCTTTAATAAAGACAAGGTTTTCGGAAAAACGAGGGAACAGATGTTGCAAAATTGCGCTCACAGCAATGAAATGGCAACGATTCATCAAGTCACTCGATGCTCTAGCTGTGATAATGATCAAATTTTTGAGATGAGCATCTAATAAAAATGGATACATTCAGAATTGTATTATATATATATATATATATATATATATATAGAGGGAGAGAGAGAGAGAGGTTAGGTAAGGAGGTATAGAGGTAAGGAATTAAAAGAGCTCACAACGTCTAATATGGAATGAGATCGTCAATGTCACATCGCATTTATTGCATTTCAACGGCAATAGTGCAAAAAATTTCTTTTGTATTATTGTGACATATTTTTCGAAGAGAAAATCGACTAGTCCCCACAGCTACACAACAAATGCATCCAATATATGCGTACTGAGATGATGATTCGAAATAATTTTGCATCTTATAACATCAATCTCGGTATTTACATAAATTTTGCTCCATATATGCTCCAGTGGAGTTATAATTTAATTTTTGCATTATTTTAAAACAATAAAAATATGGAAATTCGATGATATCATCGAACAGTAGCATATATTATTGTTTGTTCACATCAATCCAACACGGCATTTAGCGATATAAACTTATGTTTGAACAGATTGACAGCATTCGTTTGTTGCATTCAATGCTTTCGGTCGTGTCGATAGGCATTCTCCCCATCAATCATATTCGAGTTTTTTTCAATAGTGAAAAGTCACTTCCAGGTCGAATTTGCTCTAAAATGGTCGACTCAGTCGTATGTTCGTTTATTGCGATTTTCACTTCCGATTTCAATATAACCTAATTGACTCTCTGTATTCGAATAAAAATGATACTAATTGCTATCATGAATAACGGTTAATAAAACAACTAGATGCCTCGGCTCAACCGTTTTGGTTGATAATTAACCTCCCCCTCCCCCTATCCTCTCTCTTCTCCTTCCCTTTTGTAGGTGTTGTAATCACTTATGCAATACAGCGTTCGTTATGGAAAATTATGTACGCGAGAGTATGTCCCTTATATATAATTGCTGTAATTAAGTAAGAGAAATGCTTGCGTTTTGATTGGATCTATCCATTTGAGAATTAACTATGAAGGTTATTTAAAGTGCAATCGTTCATTCCTATTGATTGGTTCGTTATGAAATCCAACGATGCATGTCAGTATCGTTTATGAGCGTAGAGGCATAAGTGATAAGTACCAAAATTGAAGTAAAGAATTATATAATCGGGAGAAGGTTAGAGTGAATTTCGATTTATGGGAAGATATGAGGTGAATGAGAATATAACGGTGGAAGATCGAATGTATATATATATATATATATATATATA
>JAARMF010001092.1:23315-43983 GCA_022844705.1 Toxascaris leonina | reverse complement strand
AAAAAGCTTACAAGAAGCAATACCATGAATAGCGTATGATGAGAAGCGAAATTTGATCATTGACATTGCAAAAAACATGGCCGTATTAAATAGCGATGCTATTTGATACATCCGAAAGTGTTTCAATGAATATTCTTAGAATTCAACGGAAATTCAATTGTAGAGGAATTTTCAGGGGGAAAAAAAACAAGCTTGCCAAAAAAACTCCTCGACAATGAGATGTTAACGAGGATATATTGCGATCGATACCATTGATCAGCGCAAAATTCCTCTAAATTATGGGCATTTTCGGCACAAAATTATGGCCACACGCTTTCCGAATTATGGCCATGTGCTTTCCAAATTATGGCCATTCACTTTCCGATTTATGGCCAGATGTTCCCATTTTCTCTCTTTTGCACCAAAATTTTCTCTATTCATTTATAGAATTTCTGTAGTGTTGTCATGAAATGAGATTGTTGGACGATTTGTTTGTATCAATTCATAAATAATCTGTGGGAGCTCGAGAAAAACAAGNGGACGCTTTATTTGTATCAGTTCATAAATAATCTGTGGGAGCTCAAGAAAAACAAGTTGAACACTTGAAGAGAATGTGATCTTGAAGCTGTTTTAGTAGCTTGAAGTCTTGGTCGCTTGAAGCTAATCGATATAATCAATTCAAGAAGATTGATGAAGGTGAGCATTAAAGCTTCGTGCTTAAAACAAGCTGGAAGCCACACACAATTGTTGAGTTTGTATAACCTTCTCCCCCCAATCCTTCCACATAAGAAGATATACTCTTAATTGTTTCGTTCATTATGCAGGCTTTTCACTCCATTAAGCTTTACAGAGTCCCTTTACCTGGAATCGGCTAGTCCTTCCTCCCCCCGCCCCCTCCCCCTTTTCCTTTCGGCCCCATATCTCACTCTTTTAATGGTGAGTATATCTGAAGAAAGAGATTGCTTTTGCTCTTGCTGGAATAGCAATCAAGTTTATTTTCAACGCTGAAATCCTTCAGTGGTATCGCAGAGTCAACTCCTCACAAATGCTCCATCGCACCTCTAAACAATCGGCCACTTTTTTGCTCAATCTCTCCTCTTNTTATTGCTCTATGTTCATTGCTTTTTAGGAAGTTAAACCCGTTTTGAAACGTGGCTGTCAGTAGGCATAGTTCTATGGGAATGGTGCGTTGTAAATATTCTAATATTGTGAAGCGATCGGAAAGAGTGAGTGCTAAGGACATATTCGCTTAAGCGCATTTCGAGAAAACAGATTTCGTAAAGTCGCCATAATCTTTCCTTCACTTTTTGGTTGTTGTCGTTCATTACGGCTCCTCTTTGGCAACCATTTGATGAAAGACCGGAGTCGATTTTGTTCTTTTTCGTGCTATATTCGTGCTGTATTGCGGGCTTCGTACTATAACGCGCTATATATTTTTTCAAATCAATTTTGTATTCACTGATATTCTTGGTTTTGTTATGTGGCCTGAATTTTCTCGAGAAACGCTTACAACCGAATATGGTTCATCAACTTGCTCCTCATTTATTTGTTAGCCTTTAATAGCGCGATCGATGTTAGTTCCAAAATTGGCCACAAAAACTCTTATAACTTCCATTAGGCGAAAGAAACCTACTAAATATACCTTAAAATTTTTTGCCCTCAAATTTTATGCATATGTTGCGTTGAATTCACTATTGAAACACTAGTAAATCGCCTTGTTTTTTTTTTCTTTCTTTTTGTGTAATTACGGAACTTACCCTCTTGTTCAAGGTATTGTTTCAAATTTCGATCAACAGCAATCGATTAGCTCCGCATCAACTTTTGCTGAATTTTTTGCTCACCTTTAGTAATCGCAATTGAAATTTATCTTTCGTTTATCTTAATCATTAACGGGTTTCATTTATACGCCTCATATGATGTGATGCTAATTGACAATCGAATGGGTTGAGTGGATTAGTGCTCGATATGTTTTGTAAGGCTTCCTCGGTTATACGGAACATATTGAGTGATTGTGTATATAGCTTGAATATGGATGGCATTCATTCTAGTTCAATTCTTCTTTTTCTTTTTTCTTTGTATAAGCGTATTGAAAAATATTTGTGATAGTGTTGTATTTGGAGATTTCCTGATTGTGATCTGTGAAATGCTGATTATTGATGCAGTTGAAATATGGTGAAATTTTTCCTTACGTCTCTCACCAATAGGGGGTAATTTTTAGTTGAATACAACAGGAAACCGAATCAGTTCGATCAATAGATTATGCTTGAGCCTTTGTGACATACGTCAACAAACGTCCACGACTTTATAACTTCATATCTGTACGTGCTACGTGAAATTTGCTTCGTTTTTTCTTCACTTAAAAGTGCTCTTTCTATAGTTTGTCCGCGATTTCTCCGAATCAAGATCACCTTCGATCCTTAAGATATATTTTTGCTAGGATATGACTGGCTTAAGATCACTAATCAAACGTTGAAAGCATTAGGCGGAATAGAGATTCTCCTATCAAACGTTCTTTTTTTTTTTCTTCAAATTTATTTTGTCACCAAAGATCTTTTATATGAAAGCTTTGAAAGGTGAACAAATTGTTAGCATTCGATCGATAATATGCTATTATCGAAATTCAGCTAATCAAATAACTAAGCTTATAGATTAGTGAAACGTAATTGCCCAACTCCATTAGATCGATCGAATTTCTTGATGCTACTACTACATTCAATTTGATTTATTAGCATCAATTACATTAGCAAAGAATACGTTCGAAATTTCGTTCCCTCATTCGCTGAAAGACTCCACAATTTTAATGGAGATCCTTTTAAATAGCATTAAATGAGGAAAAACAATGAAAAAAAAAAACATTTTCCGATTTTAAATGTCATTATGAAGTATATATCATTTAGACGTAAAACTAACACAATGATTAGCTTTAGCTTTATGAGCTCTATATTAATGCTTATAGAGGAGTTTTGCGCCGAAAAAAAAAATAAAAGACAACAATCAACATCTTTTTTCTGAATTCGACAAAATTTTTGCGTATTTCTTAAAAACAGCGAAAAAAAATTTTATTTTTATTTTCTTTTAATGCACGTTTCGTCTCTAATATCTGAGCCAATTCAATCTATCTCTTTTTCTTTAAAATTATAACACAACTAATTATAGTGGTTCGATATATAGGTGCTTAATCATAACACAACCAGTGGTTGGATATATAGGTGCTTAATCATAACACAGCTAATGGTTAAATATATAAGTACTTAATGAGTGCATGAATTTATTCATTACGCGACTATTTATAATACAATTTACTCTATCACTTAAAAAGTGTTTATAACGTCGTTGATTATATTTGCTTATATTCTAATGCTCATTAAATTAGTGCATAACGTATGAGTAATTCTATACGTGAGGATTTGCCAGGTGAGGTAAGATGATCTTTCATCTCACATGATCATTTGATTTAAAAATTACCACAAAGAATTTTGCAGCCTCAGATATGTGAATCACTTGCCGACATGTGTTGACATTTTTCTTTTTTTTTTTTTCAATCGCTTCCTCGTTCTATCACTTCGAGTGCTGAGTGAGAAGTAGTCAAATAGTGGGAAATTTGTGGTGCATATCTAATTTGTGATAACGGCAACATACAATGGTGATAACGGTGATAACGGTGATGATAGCGGAAGGCCTTTATTATTCGTCTAATCTCTCAATATCGAGTGCATTTTTATATCGAGAGTGACGATTAAACGGAGAAAGAGGAAGGCAGGATAGAAGATCTATGCTAAGGTCAAATCTCTGCCTAGAAGATTCGTGAATCCCGTGCATCACTAATAGGAAAGAAGCGGTTCAAGAGATTCCCGCTTCAAAATTATCGACAGATTCTGCAGCATTTTGCTCTTAAGAAAGCGCAAAGTGCTTAGAACATTTCAAACTATTCTAATGGAGTCCAAATAGGAGCCTTTATGGAGCCGAATTTATTATAATTAAGTGAGCGTTTATTAGGAGTCTTCATGTTGTTGCGGAAAAAAAAGAAGGCTGTTCTTTAGTTTGTTATCACATTCCTTGGAGGATTATGCCGAAATTCACCACCATCAACATCTTTAATGAGGTCATACTGATGTCATTGAGTGAGGCGTTGCTCGGCTCAACATTGAAGGCTTATGCGACAACGTCATTGCTTTTAATGCGCACACAATGGAGGAACAATACACAGAGATGGCTAAGTATTGCATGGAGCGAACTAATTTAAGTTGCCTTTCAGGCAATTCTTTAGCGATGCTTTTAGCAAAAATCCACTCGAAATGAATCTATATCTCTATTGCCGTATCGATAGGATGTCTTCAAAAATCCGCCTGAAATTCAACAAAAAATGACAGGTTTCTCCCATTCGCACCCCCTCATCCCACTATTAACTCTCCTTCCAGTCCCCCCCCCCCCCCCCCCCCTCTCACCAAGTCTTATTTTTATTTTCGCCATTATTTCTGCGTTAGGTTTGTTGCTTTTGGAATCATCCTAGTGTAGTATAAAAGAGAATATTGCGCACTAGTTTGCATCTAATGTCACCTCTCTGAATCCCGAATTTCGGAGCATTTAGATGATTTTCGCTCCGCTTCAGTTTCGAGGATTCCCAACTTTCTCGCTCCAACAAATACACCTCTTCAACAACTAAAACACTAGTTTTGATGATCAAAACTTGGAACTCCAAAGGTTTTTGAAGTTTTCGTCGGCAACTTTGAATGCCTCTAAGCAACAGTGGATGGAAAGAAAGGTAAGGGATGGGCGAAATTGCTTCAACGATCACTGCTAGTTGTGGCGCTAGTTTTTGCCTTAGATATCATCGAGATATCATCCTTTGTGAGGCAACGCTCTTTTACCTTGTTATCATTTCATCGGTATGTAACGCTTATCCTTCCAGCAGCATTTCCGCTGTCGAAGGGATGAGGGAAGGTTGTGGAACGGCTAAGGGAAGGGTTGTGGAACAGGTGAGGGAAGGGTTGTGGAATAGGTGAGGGAAGGGTTGCGGAACGGGTGAGGGAAGACTTGTGGAACGGTGAGGGAAGGGTTATGGAACAGGTGAGGGAAGGGTAACGGAACCGGTGAGGGAAGGCTTGTGGAACGGGTGAAGGAAGGCTTGGGGAACGGTGGAGGACGGGTTGTGGAAACGATGAGGGAAAGCTTGTGGAACAGGTGAGGGAAGGGTTGTGGAACAGGTGAGGGCAGGACTGTGAGTGGTGGAGAGATGGGAAACGTGGAGAGGTTAATCCACTTTTCGCGATGATTGTAGATTTCTGTGTGCTAAAATTACAATTACACGATATCGATGATTACTCATTTGCCTTCATAAATGTGTTATGAAGGTGTAATTCTCTCTAAGATTAATTTAATATTGGATAGCTTTGAGATTAACACTACAATTTTAAACACAGCTTTAAGCACTCACCTTTCTGAAATAAACTCATTTCACCTGTTCCACTCATCTAGAAAGTGGACTTTTCTATAAGCGACGAAGAGATGACGTTTGCTGACTTCGATGACATGCAAAGTGGCTTTGCAAATATTGCAAAGAAATAGCGCGATAATTTTTGCAATGTTGCAAAAAGAAGATCGCAATATTGTTAAGAATCGCTTTTAATTTCACTTAGTGGAAAGTTGCATATTTAATTCAGATATATCCTCAAGGGTGGTCGCTAGCTCAGCGATAAAACTTTCACCTGATAAGCGAAAGGACCCCGATCCCACTCCCGATTAATTCTTTAACGGATCACCAAAAGGCCGATCTCTAAGCGCCAAAAAAAATCCGGTCACAACAGCCAAATATGGGCATAGCTATCAGCTGCATTGGTAAGGAAATCGATGAAACCACAGCTGCCTTTGTATCTTTGCCTCGTTGTTGAATTCTCAAAAAAAAAATGATGAGCCTTCATGTTATCCTATAAGTAAAAGACCATTCTTCATAGTTGCTTATGCAGTATCTATTTCTGGAAGGGAGAGGAGGGGTGGGAAAGGGAGAGGGTGAGGGGGTTGGGAGGGAGGGGGGGGGGGNGGGGGGAGGGAGAGATCGTTCCCGAAGTCGACTCTTTATTTGATAATCATCAAACGAACTTCTGAATTCTGATAGAATCGAATGAGATGCACGATCATTGATATTAACCAGTTGTATTCTTGTCCTATTGTTGCACTTTCTCTCGAGAGTACATTAGCCAATCGTTTCTCATCTGATCTTTGATCATCATGATGGTTTATGGTTAGCTATGACTATCGCTTTCGCCAATTCTAAAACACTGATTTTGTTGATCTATTCGATGGTCTTCTCTTTGTAGGTAATTTCCTATACCGTGAGGTCTAATGAATAGAATGGTCTAATACGTTAGATTTTAAGTGATTGTCGATTGATGTAGTTCATGACCTAAGTTACCTTCGGTTTTATTACCTAAACATTACCATATCTACGAGAAGCTTTTGCCTCGTTTGCTATTCATTAGTAACTGAAAGGAAGCTCATTTGTATTTTTCATCTACTTCTTTAATTTTAACAAAATTGGCACCACATTTGTTTGTCGAATGGCCAGATTTTCTCCTCAAATTTTATAGGACTTAGACAAGTATGAATGAAGTGTTGTGCATTGAACGAAAGAAGTCGAGAGGAAATAAGGAGTTTTTTCGGAGCTTTTAGACGAGATTCGCAATTATGCTTATTTTCATAAGCTTAAAAAAATATTAAAACTGCGAGTTTTCACGGGAGAGAAAAACTTTTGTCGTAATTTTGCCGATAACTAGCTAAATTAATGAGAAAAGAACCTTTGGTTAATTCCTTCAGGTACTAAAATATCGGCCCAATGGAAGAAGTTTTTGGTAAATTTTAACCGATAGTACGACAACCTATCGAAAGAAATAGATACTTTAGGCAAGATTTTCTCAAATGCTGCGATAACCCAGCGAAAAAAACTTCCTGTGAAATTTATACCTCTATTAAGGTGACCAAAAATTCCTCCCCAATTCCATCCAAGCATAAAATTTTGACTATGTGATGTTTTCCATTAAAAAACGCCCTTCGACATCTCAATGCTTCCAAAGCGAAATTACCCCACTTTGTCGTATCGCCCTTGAGGGGAGTAGATGGTCAACCAGTACAGTATTAATAGAGGTATCATCTCGGTTCAGCCTTTTATCAGTAGTATCACATTCGTGATAGTTGGATGCTTTCATTTTTGGATATCGTAAATCTCTTCACATTATGTATGATTGTGGTTGAGAAAAGCAATTTAAAAATTTTCAAACAAATTGCTAGATTATATCGCGTTTATTGCAGCTAATTTCCGCTTTTTTTGCCGATTATTCGCCCAAAAAAAGGAAAGCAAAATTCCTCAATCATCGCTAAAATTGGGCATATTTGCAGGATTGGTTATAAATTTCTTTTTCTCTCCCAATTTTCAACGATTTTCGACGATATTCTCAAAAAAATTTGCATATTGCTGAGGAATGAATATCTCTAAAGAGGGCAAAAATCGATCACTTTCATATATTGCAGCACTTGAATATTTGCAATGCACCTCTTCATACAAAAAAAAATATAACAATAAAAGGCGTGTATTATCATTCTGTTCGACTCATTTAAATTTGGCCAATTTATAGATGTTATAAGTGGTTGTTTCATTTATGAGTGATATAAGTGGCTGATTAATTTCTAAATAATATAAACGGTTAGCCAACTTCTTCGCTATGAAAGTGATATAAATGATTCACTAATTAATAAATGATATAAGTAGTTGACCAATTTTCGAGTGTTATAAATGGCTGATCAATTTCTAACTGATATAAGTGTCTCATCAATTTCTAACTGATATAAGTGGTTCATCAATTTCTAACTGATGTAAATAATCTAAATAACTAATCAATTTATAAATAATCCAAATAGTTGACCAAATTATTCAGTTCTAATAATGATTTCATTGAATTTGCTACTATTGTGGAGTCGATTCGAATTTCCTTAGCATCAATATATCGATCGCTTTGTTGACAAATATTCAAGCGGAAATGACGTACGCCAATCATATTCGTCGGCTATCAATATTCACTTAATGATAGGAATTGTTATGTGCATCATGACGACGACATATGAAAATATCACTCTCGAAGTTTTTTTTTTTTAATCTACATAAATCTCAACAGAAGAAAAAAATGTGTACCAATATTTTGTTGGAAATTTTATGGAATATTTTTTATTTTTTCATTTGATTGTATTTTTCGTTCATATCCTCTTTCTTATTCCCCAGCATGCCATATTACTCGATAATTGATGATATGAATGTATGGCTATCACACCGTATTGAGTAGATTTTCCACTAAACACTATTGCATTAGTTAGCTAGTTGATCGTTTCACATATTCTCTCGATATAAAACTTCGAAACTTCTGACAGCTACTAAAAAGGGAGTAAGACAATGGGGGAGGGGGGGGGGGGGGAGGAAGAGAGGACTAATGAATGTAGGTGATCAATAGGCATGATATTCATATATTTGTTATCTTATCAGTTATATTTGTTATCTTATCACTTATCACGAAGAAGAGGGGACTAATGAATGTAGGTGATCAATAGGCATGGTAATCATATATTTGTTATCTTATCACTTATCACGAAGAAGAGAGGACTAATGAATGTAGGTGATCAATAGGCATGATATTCATATATTTGTTATCTTATCAGTTATATTTGTTATCTTATCACTTATCACGAAGAAGAGGGGACTAATGAATGTAGGTGATCAATAGGCATGGTAATCATATATTTGTTATCTTATCACTTATCACGAAGAAGAGAGGACTAATGAATGTAGGTGATCAATAGGCATGATATTCATATATTTATTATCTTATCACTTATATTTGTTATCTTATCACTTATATCTGTTATCTTATCACTTATCACGAAGAAGAGGGGACTAATGAATGTAGGTGATCAATAGGCATGGTAATCATATATTTGTTATCTTATCACTTATCACGAAGAAGAGAGGACTAATGAATGTAGGTGATCAATAGGCATGATATTCATATATTTATTATCTTATCACTTATATTTGTTATCTTATCACTTATATCTGTTATCTTATCACTTATCACAAAGAAGAGGGGACTAATGAATGTAGGTGATCAATAGGCATGATATTCATTTATTTGTTATCTTATCACTTAATATTAATTCGTCATTCAATCGTTGATGTAATTCAGCTTTTCAGTAATTTTTCAACGAGATTTCTTTGCTAATGTTTCAAGAACAAGCATAATTAAATGCCATCAAAATATTAAGCGAACTTGAGCAAAACGACGAAGAAGCATGTCACGCAGCGATACGTTTATCTCCTCTGATTTACGTCAATTACGAATGCAATCTCGATGTTCTACATCGATAGACGGCTTATCATTAAGCTAACTGCTTGCCTTAAGTGCAATTGATTAAAAAAATGTGCTACTTCCTAGATAGACTAAAGAAAAAAATTTTGCTTTAGAGTAAGAAAAAACTAAATCCGATCAATAAGAGTGAAGTGACGATTAATTGATTTCGACTAGTCGGACATTCTTTTAAGAAAAGAGGTTCACTGTAAAACTTAATAAAACGTCTTTTCTTTGATAGAGAAGTAAAAATCGGCGAAAATTCGATATTTTTCTAGCATATCTATTTGATTCCTGGAATTTGGCGAATTTGAAGTTCACAAATTTGAAGGGNGGGGGTGGGGGGTGGGGGGGGGGGGGGGGGGGGGGGGGGGGGGGGGGGGGGGGGGATCGAACGTATAACTCCCTCAAAACTTTTAGTTCACAATTTCAAATTGTTGATATTAGAGCTCAGGTGTGTATACGCATCACATTCGGATGGTCGGTGACAAAATGACTGTCTGTCATAGACAGGTGTTTCTTCTCTTTTTTTTCGAGAGGAGAGAGAGCGAATTTGTTTTCGATGAATTCAATGTTTTCATTCTCGCTTAGCGCTCCATATCAATCAATAAGCACCTTTGTGCTTGCCTGTTTGTTTGTCTGTCTGAAGAGATGTGAATACGCTTACCTTACCTTAGAGCCTTAAAAGTCGGTAATCGCAGTGCTGTCCTTGCTTCGTTAGACAATTCGGCGACGACATTTCGTACGACATAGCCTAAAGATGGCAAATCACCAATTGGCTAACCGGATGATGATATGTGCTTTCCGCCAACACCTAGTCCAAAAGATCCAACGAAGGGGCGCTTTTATGAGTCTTAGTCCCAGTCTGAGATCTCCGGCGAGAGATGAGCAACATCACCTAGTTAGACCGCTCAACCGATCCTTTCCCTCTCTGTCCTTTCCCCCTCCCCCTCCTCCCCCCTTCCTTCCCAAAGCACGATAAGGCACTCACTTATCCGGCTGAACGCGCTACCTTGACTTCATTCTCAAGCCAGAAATAAATGCTTTTCTGGATGCAACTCGAAAACAGACACATATAGAGGAAAGGTGGAGCCTGCTATGAGGGGTCTAAACCTAGCTCGTATCATTCTTCATTTGTCGGCGATTTCAGTCGCGTTTCGAATGGGTGGAAGAAATCACGAACCAATGACTCTTCCCTTGAACAATACGGCCAGAGATAATTTCATGTGTCGATGTATCTGATGAACACAATCGATTCCTTCCTTCCTTCTCCGTTTTTCCCCTTCCTTTCCGTTTCCCTCTTCCTTTCCTTTTCCCCCTCCTTTCCTTGTCCTCGTTTCTTCCCCTCTCTGCTTTCTTCCTCTCCTCTCCTTTTCTTTTTTTCCTCTCTTTTTCTCCTTAAACCCTTCTTTTTCCTTTCCCTACCCATTCTTTTCTTTTCCTTTTTTGCAACTTTTTTTCGTTTCTAGGCTAAGTTTTTCTCATTTCGCTCAATAGCTTTTCTCTCGTTCGTTCGTGTTGATTAAATTGTGATTCATGATTTCCACTCTTCTTTAATCGATAATTTTTTATTCATTCGTCATCGTAATATTTCACTCATCTCTAAGATCTCTTTAAAGTTTCTCTCATCCGCTCAATCTCGATAACACCTGTTCTAAATGCCAATAAATCACAAATGGTCACTTAAATACAAATCACCTCTTCTGCTACGTATAGCACATAATGACATAAATCTTCACCACAGATATGAAGCAGTCACAAACTAAGAGTGTTCAGAGGAGAGGGGGAAGGAAGGGGAAAAGGGAGGGAGGTGGGGAATCTTAGATATCCTTCTGAATAACATCTTCTCATAGATCACTTTACACTTTTCAAGGTCAAAGGAGTAAAGCGATCTTGACAAATAATAAAATACTAGAAAAAATATAATCAAAAGGAAGGGGATTTTCGGAAAGAGTTAGGCGAGTTGAAAAATAAAATTCAGTTTTCGGCTATCGATCCAATATTTCTTTCTCTTGGATCGCACTTGGAAAGATGCATCGCAAATGCCTTCCCTTCCCCTCCNNNNCCCCCCCCCCCCCCCCCGCCACCCACATCCTCCCATCACCCTCTATCCCTCGATCGCCCCCTCGCTCTTATCATATACCATTTTCAAAATAAAGCAATAATTAATGTATAGAACATGAAGCAAATCTTTCGTATTGATGTAAAAGTGATTGTTCGCAATTCAAAAACGATATTCTACTGCCTTAATGCTAACATCTTTAGCATCTTATTGCTATTTGTTTATTCGTGATACGTTAAGCTATCGATGGAGGCGTTAGTGAAATGAAACGAAAAAAAAAATTTCTTTCTTCAAGCCAGTCTATTAACTAAAGAATTTCCTCTATTTTTTCACTATACATGATGAAATTTCTCTTCGGGACATCTTCTTCGAGTTTACACTAATTTAATTAAGCTTCATACTGAATTAAGCATCGAAAAATTAGTGCGATATTTGTTTATGTCATTTTTTAACTCATAAATCGTTGTTTTCGTCCTCAATTTCATATCACTCCAGAATACTTGCTGATGTGCTACATTCAATGCGCTCAATTTTTATGGCTTTTTCCAAATTTTGTCTGTGAAAAGCATCATAGTGTATGAATGTGCAGATGTGCTTGCCGCTTTGTCCTTCCGATGAATTCAGCTCGAGAACTCACGAATCTATAGCTGTGGGACATACCTCGAGAACTAGCGAATCTAAAGATGTTGAGCGTGATTTGATATAGCTCATACCCTACGTTCGCCTTTGTAATTAGCATTTAACGAAGCAATAGTACTAAAGAGAGTATTGAGAAATTCATAGCTATTCTTAGTTGGATTACTCGTCACCATAAAGCGGCACCACTAAACTTCAGAACCAAATGAGATATAGCATGGAAATTTGATGATTAGCCATTCGTTTTATTCACCAGATCGCCAACTTTACCTTCTCATACCAAGAAAAATCTTAGCGTTGTTGCGCTATTATTAATGCTTAAATATGCTAGAATAATATTATGCCAATTTTATTCAGTTGAAATTCGATGATATTTCATTCTTTCGATAGGTGTTTCTTAGTTTTTCAGGAAACTTTTTATGAAAAAAAAAAAGGAAAAAAAGATCTAAGTTCCAGGAAACTCAGCAAAAGCAAAAAATTTTTCAGCAATTTTTTTCTGCAACACTCTTTCGATAATCTATATTTATTTGCGCATTGATCACAGCGTTCAGAAATAATAGCCAATTCAAAAATTGGCTTCACTTTGATAGATCAATTGGATTCACTAGTATCTAGTGAAGTTTATTGGGCTTCTATATTGAGCCATCGGAGTATAGATAGATTAACACCTAAAATAAAACTCTAATAAAATAGCCAGTTTTCAAGCATTTTTAAGGAAGAGCTATGTGGAATGAAGTTATTTTAGCGGATACAAGACATCTTTAGGCCAGAATTTCGATACTACAAGAAGGAGCGAAAATGACGCAGAATGTTTGTGGCCGGCCGGAGATAACATGATATTGACCAGCTATTAAAGATCGCAAAAGTGTTTGGATTAACGAAGACTTAAAGTAGTGGAAGTAACAGAAATTTTCTTTACTTCCGGAAGTTTTTTGGAAGCTTGTTGAGGTGATAGAGAGAAATTACTCGAGAGGGGGAGGGTGCATATCCCGGTTGTACCATATTTGGACAGAGTATCGCAAAAGCAATTGAAACATATGACGACTTGAAGTTATTCAACACGACCAATAATCGACGAGAATGATGATATATGACGTATAATTGCAGGAACCACTCAACTTTTGTGGCTTCTGTGAAGAGAAAAAATTTCTGCAAAAAGCCACAAATAAAATCACGTTCATTGCTGCTAGCGTCGATAAGAAGTGAGAAGAGGATGGGAGGAGGGATGGTGAGGGGGATGGTGNGGGGGGGGGGGTTGGGAGACGTGGGGAAGGAGGGCGGGGATATCAAAGATAGAAGCAGCACTTTCATCTATCGTTATGCGCTTTAGCCTGATTTTTAACGTCATTTGCAAAAGAAGCATTTGTCTGTTTGTGTTGAAGAGTGATTGCATTGAGTGATGATTGATTGAATCGTTTTATGCTTCTACAAAACAAAAAAAAATCAGCTAACTCAAAAGTGGAGTTGATTTCAAGCTAGATACATGGGCGTGACTTCATTTCCAGACTTACAAAGAGGCCGACAGCGAGAATGGCGTACGACATTTCTCGTAAACATGGATAGACTCCAATTCTGTTTGAGAGTGTCATATGATGACGGCGATACGATGAACCGATCTCCCATACGAGTGGAATATGATTGATTATTGAAATACTCTAGAGTGGGAGAGACGAGGGGTGGGGGAAGGGGGCGGAGGATATTCGATGAGATTTTAAGCGGGGGGAGGGGGGGGAGGGGGAGGATATTCGATGAGATTTCAAGCGATATTAAATTCGCTAAGTGGATATAACTCATGTGACTTAGACTCGTTTGACCTAGCGTGTTGCGATCGAATAACTTAAAAGTTCGTACTTTAAAGTGTTCTCGACGAACGTTCGATGATTTATAGAGGATTTCAGCATGAATAAATCGTAAATAGCCCTACTCTAATGCAATCAAATCGTATTACTTCCATCATCATTTGCCAACAAATATTCAAAAGTAAGCACTAAAGCCGCTAATATGACAATCATTTTAATGCCGTTTTGCTTACTTAAATATTTTCTTTAGATTATTTTTCAACGTTTTATTTATTCTATTAATTTCGCTTTATTTATCACTATACTCTATCAATTAGGTAGTGATTGAATTCGTTCATTTGCTTGTAGTGATTTCTTCACGTTGTTGATGTGAATCATAAGTATCTAAGTTAATCCTCTTGTGTTATCTTTTTATCACTTACAACTTAATCTTATCACTTTCGATCTCTTCATTGTTTCAACATTTCCGATTATCATTTTAACAAGACAGTTCGATTGCATTGCATTTAGTACTCACAAATTTATTCAATAAAATCTCTCAGCTTGTTCGAATCGAACAAGAAAATGATGCTATTTATGAGATGAATTCAGTGGTGAGGGTGGAGAGGAGTGGGAAGGAGCGATGTGGGAAGGAGAGGAATGGGAAGGAGGAGGGAGAGGGGAGACTACTGAAGAATTCGAGTCCAATTGTACTGAACGAAAAATCAAACGTTGAAACGCATCAAGTCTTAACATTAGAAGCACTTTTATGAATAGTTTTTCGATAATAAAACCGAAAAAAGTGGCAAAGCGATTAAACAATCTCTCTAATATTTCTAATCCTTCAATTCGTTCAGCCTGTATATTCGCTAGATGCCAAACGAGAATATCACACCGAGCTAAAGATGGAGCTAAGTAATTGTGATACAAGCTGAGCTAGGGATTTTCTCCGGATGAATGGCGAAAGTTGCGTGTAACTATTATTTCGGCACATATATATATATGAATATATATATATTTGTTTATTTGTTCATTTATTTATTTGTTTATTTATTCACTTACTTATTTATTTATACTTATATTTTTATTTATATTTATATTTGCATTTATATTCAAGTTTATATTTTTATTTATATAAATATATTTATAGCACTTAAATCACTTGCATAATTGCCGGAAATAAAATTGCATGCACTTCCCACAAACATAAATGGTCGTTATTCGTTTCTGGCTGTTATTACTTTGTGAGCGTTATGATCTCGTGAAGTATTTGCCGGCAATTTCACAGTGGTGTTCAAATTATGGGCAGATATCAAACGAGGAACGTGTTTAAGCTATGCACTAAAATAATAATGCTCATAAATTCCAACTCCAGTAAATATCGCCTCCTTTCGACTCCTTTCGGAGTTTCTCAGGCTTTTTTTTTGCTCTCCACATATTTGATAATACGTCTCGTTCAGATGTTTGAGGATGTCGCTGACATATAAGATATAAAGTGATAGCAGCTTAATGAATAGATGCATGCGAATGAGAGGCTAATCGTTCCGTATCGGGACGTTTTTACTTTCCTTTTTTCTCTTCTATATCACTTTTTTCGGTTCATTGTTCTTTGAAGGCTTAAACAAAGTGTTAGGATGTTAGAGTTCATGTCAGTTTATTCGTTTTCCTCTTTCTATAGCAGCTTCAACCATGAGTGTAGGAAAGGTACACCTACATAATATATTTTGCACTAGCTGTTTTATGAAATTAAGAGCTGTCTTTATTTCTATTTATGTAAAATCCGCCCGCTTCCTCCTCGTAGTATTATTGCTTGAGCAATAGCGGTCAACAATCGCCTCTGACTGGTGACAGCTCTGATCTTCGGTGTTGAATGGAGCAATACGCCTGATCGAAGCATTTATCTCTTGCATCCGATGCAATATGTACTTGGTATCAGCGCAGTCCAGCTCAATACCCATGCCAGAAAACGCCCTTGATCGGCGAAGATAGGGAAGATGTTGCGCATAGGCTGATTCCGCATAAATTCAAGAATCTATCGATGATGTAATGGTGACGATCTCTCTGATTTCTGCTGTGAATCGTATTCATCAAAAAGTCCCATCGAATTCATAAGATAATCCATTCTCTGTAATTCTTTAAATTGAATTCAATAGGTGAAAAGCTATGGAAAAATTGCTAGCGAGATGGGCATTCTTCTGTTTTTTTTAATTCCTATGATTGGCCGATTTCACAATCTAGCGCAAAAATTTTGAACATACAAAGAAATAATACATACGTCTCTTAATCTACTCACCTCTATGAATAAGATGACTCACCTTTCTATGACCTTTACCTTGAATATTTTGAACAGCTATGCTTTTATCGATTTCAGCGTTCTCTTCATCGATGCAGGTGACATATCTCCATCTTTCGTGGTCCTGAGCTTACCGCATCATGCCATGCCATGCAGACCTCACAGCGGATCTTATTCTCCATATTGCTGTAGCCGGTCGTACATCGTCTAGTGGTCGACCTGCGGGCGACGTACTATCAGTCATAGCAATATGAAAAGTAAGACTCAACATATCTAAGTAAATGTGCAAATAATGTAGAATATACTGATGCGATTTATGGCGTGTGAATCACTGAATGATATACATTATGTGTAGAATTCTATAATTTTGGCCAAAATGATTCCCGACAGGCAGACCAACGGATAGAAGAACCGACAGACAAACAGACAGACAGACAGACATGTTTAGAAGCCAGTAGTTCCAAAGTCGCCGCGATGCATTTTTATAAGACAATACATTGCGTTAACGATTCCCTTCTTTTAAAATACCACAATGATGGGTGTAATGCCGTTTTTTCGGCAACAGAGACAGGTGCCTCTCCTTCCACCTTCACCTCCTCTTTCGTCCTCACAGCTTTCACCTTTAGTTTTGTTCTTTGTTTTTGGCTTCTGGAATCGTCTACGATTGAGCGTAAGCGATTGATGAATATTCGAATATTGCAAGAACTTCTATCATTGAGTTCTCATACAACTATATATTTTCGTAATGAGGAAGTGATAGTACAATAATTAATTAGTGCATCGCATTCATTGATAAAACAAGATATAGTTATGCGCCGGAATTGCCTCAGGCAGTTTCACTTCACGCCCCGCCCCCCATGTCCACTGTCTCGGTGACTTGGGGCTGTCCGAGACGAGGAAGCGCTGAGCTCAAATGATTTCACTTCCTATTCGGCGATCGTCGAGCTCATTTCAGAAGTAACAATAATGTAGCAATTAATAGTCGGCTGTTAACTCGCAAAACTTTTGAAATTTTGTGACGATAGGATATGAAGGGATATTGGAAAAAATTCTTCGACAAGAAATGAACTATGACCTCTTAATATGACTCATAGCGGAGTGGAGCTCAACATGACAGCTCATTTCAGCTATATCAATATCAGTGATAAAATGATTGTGGTCTAGTTAGTGCGATGTGTTAGAAACGTTTCATATATAAGAGAGTTATTATTGGATAGCATTTAATGCTTTCCACCTCTAATGGTGTTATCTCTAGCCGTTTAGCTATCGAAGTTTCAATCACACTTCCATTTTGTTCCCTAAATGATAGCTCCAAATCAGCTGATCTCTTCTGATCGGCGATGATAGGTTTCGATTGCGATCATCTCGAAGGTGATTGCCTAAGAATATTGAAAAATTCAAGCGGAAGTCGCAACTTTTTTTAAATTTCAAGTGTGTTGGACGATACGCTCTTTTTATCACTGTAATCACTAATCATTGAAGCAGTACGACAATCAATGACTAGACTTATTATCATTTAACTAATTTAGCTTTTTTTTCTGCGCTAATCCCCTCCCTCTCTCCCCCTCCCGCTCTCTCCCCCTCCGCCACTCACAACCAACAAAAGAGGTCTGGAGTGATCTTCGTTAAAGAAAATGGAGAAAAAGATTGAAAATGGTTGGGTTGAAAATTTCTACCTTCAACAGTCGATTTTAGAAAACTTTGACAAAATTTCCTAAACTTGTGCCTCTTCAAAATTTAAGCTTGCAAATTATAGCTGAAGCTTTTCTTCGAAAAGCATGAGGCTTTCTCATCTATAGGTCCGCCCACCTACAAATCACATATAGTTGACCCACGCGTAGCGTTAACGATAAAATGGGGGGTGTGGATTTCGTTGTGATGAATAATATTATTGTCGTCTGCTAGAGATTTTCCATCCCGCCTCTATTTGCTTCAGTTGAACGAGAAGCGCTTGCGCGGATATGCGTTTCACTTATACGTCTAGCGATGAAATAAATAAATGATCTCTTTAGTTTGCAGAAAATATTGCTAATTATTCTTTTATTCTAAGAATATCAGAAATTAATATCCCAAATTTATGACTAAACTTTTTCTTCATTACTATAAATTTCACTAGTTCTATGTGGTTAGCGAAATTGCTACTGTGTCTTTGGCGATTCGACTCTACTCCTAGATCAGGAGTAGGGGGATATATGCCTATGCTATGTATCCTTCCATATTCTAAATAGTATCGAGAAATCATCGTGTAATGCACTTGTATGCAAACTGCGAGCAATATACGTGGAATAAGTTTTTTGTTTATTTCTAAAACCTTACCTCAATATTCCATTGCATATCAATAATCTAGATTAAAAATGTACGATAATAATAATAATAATAGTAATAATAATAATAACACCAACAATGATAATATTAAGAAGAATAATAATAGCAATAATAATAATAATAATAATAATAATAATAATAATAATAATAATAATAATAATAATAATAATAATAATAATAATAATAGTAACAAGAATGATAATAACAAGAATAAGAATAATAATAGTAATGTTACATCAGCTGATGATACGTCAAGTCACAATGGCAAGTTTGATATTCAAAGTTTTGCTTCAGCATAGCTCCTGCTTCAAATTCGCTCTCATTCTCAACATTTCGACAAATATTACCTATAAATGACCGTTTGAGGCATTTATATAGGTAAATCTAGATATTAGCTGTTAATGCACTTCAAAAGTTCCAATTTTACAACCTAAACGATGCATTATCTATGCTTATATTTATGGCATTATGCCATTCACTGGATTCTAATATTCGAATGGAGAGGAGGGGTTAAGAAGATGGGGGGTGGAGGGGGAGGGAGGAAGGCGATGGGAATGGATTGGTTGAGATGATTGCTGAGCATCTTTTTGATGATTCGTTTGCTTTGCAAAATTATTCATTCGGCACTCTTGAGTACTTTCAAAGAAAATGTCGTTCGTAATCGATGAAGTCTCAACGAGACGTATGCGCCATCTTAAATCATCGTTGCTGTAAATGGTTGGTTTCATCGAAAATCAGCTAATAGCATCCAGTCATACATCTATCTATGCATAGTTTTTTTTCCACTCAAAAGAAAAAAATCTCCTTAAAGAGAGGAAAATTTTGATAGGAATTTCAACTGACTTTCCAATGCTATCAAGGTAGTAGTTCAACTATGCGTTTGTTTTTTATGCTCGAAGCAATTCTCATTTACGGCGATGATAAAAACCACTTCTATAGTAGCACCGAATAACTATAATTACCTGTGTAACTTCTTGCTGGATGACCTCGTGGCATATACATATGTGATTATCTAAGCATTGGTTTTCCCGCATGACTTATTTATCGATAGATATGTGTGTATGCGTCCTTGCCTGATATCTTCAGTTATCGAATCGAATGAATCTAGTGCTGTGGAATCTGTTACCTACCAACAGTTGGATGGAAAATCACCAAAATTGCCTTTATCAACCTCCTATATTGGAAAAATCTCGAGAAAAAAAATGGCGGATTTTTTGATAATTCCAACAAAGTTGAGACTCAGAAGCCTCTAAACCAACCAGATGCTACTGCTTACCTATGCATACGAAAAATTATTCGATATAATGCATTGATTCTCTTTTATAGATCACTATTTAATAGCGTTTATTGAGCGACAATTTGTATTGGTTGGATGAGAGTTTTTCTATGTTCCCGAAGATCGTCTTCGATTCCCGTATCCGAGCCGTACTCGACCAATCCGTTTATTAATAAATTTTATTTTAAAAAAATAAAATATATATATTTCAGAATGCGAAAATGGCGAGTGCGGAGTTGAATGCTTCGGAGCTCGATATTTGCCAGGTCGGCATCTTCACTCAGGATCAAATCGATTATCGTCTAATGGGCAATATGCCTATCTCTATATTTGGCATGCTCACCAATCTTATCAATATTATTGTTTTTGCACATCCTGAGATGAGGCCAAGCCTCGTTAACCATTTTCTACTCGCATTAAGTATCTCCGATTTATTACTTCTATTGTGTAATTTTTTCTTCCTCCTTTTTCCGGTTATCGCCGTTATGTCGACATCGTTTATGCTTCACGATATATATCCAACCGTCCTCAGGTTTGTTTCATTCACATAATTTCTATCGATCATCGGCTTTTCGGACATTCGATGTCAATACAAGCGTTGACCTTTAAGCTTGATTAAATCAAATTCGAGTGGAATACAAATTTACGCGCACTTTGCGAACAAATGGTTCCGGTTTCCTATAGCTGCGGTCACAAAAGTGCGTCAGTTCTAGAACATTTGCTCAGTCCGTTATCTTAGTCATTTTGTAATGGCATGGCCACTTGGAATGGTCGCTCAAAATCCGGGTCACTTGGCATTCTATAAAACACAATATAACCTCTTCACGCTACTACCCTGCGAATTGACATTGACTACCTGTTGACCATCAAGCAGTTGAGGGACAAAAATATCCATTTCAAGTATACGTATGTACTTAAATCACAAAATATACTTAT
>JAARMF010001092.1:0-17296 GCA_022844705.1 Toxascaris leonina | reverse complement strand
TATATATATGGAAAAGGACAAGACTAGCCTAGAAGTGCTCACAAATTGAACGAGCGAGATTTGCATCGTTAGGATTTAGAAAAAACATTCCCAACCACCGTATTAGCCATTAGACATTTGCATTCTTCGGAGCTAAATTTGCACAGCATTTGTTTTTCTTCTCAAAAACCTATGGATAAGAATCAATAAAATGTGCATTTTTGAGTAGATAATCAATGAGAACAAATCTCGTTGAACGAATTGGAGAATTTTGCAAGGTGCAAATTTTGCAAATTTTATTGCGAATTTCGTCAACTTAATCTTGTATTCATGTGCAACGTTCAAGCATTTTTCACATTAACAACTTAAACGTTGAGTACGATATCTGAGCGCGTCTTTGCTGGAGCACTCAAATATCGACCTACAAATTTTGGCCTAAAATATCTCCAAAATCAACTTACAGCCTGTTCTTTCAAATTTGACTCCCCCCTCCCTACTTCCTTCCTCAATACTTGACTAAATACAAGGCTTTTGACAATTAAATTCTCGAACGCCTCTCTTAGTAGTAGGAATCAAATTGAATATCGCCAGCCTCTCATATTACTCGATTTCCCATGAAACTTCAGCAAAGTTTTTTCTTTTTTTGGAGCTATTCACATAAATGGCTCCGACGAATCAGTTGTTCCAATCGTCTTTGACTCACTTAGAGAATTAACGTTGAAAATTGATTTCTGTTAGTGGGACTTAGTATCAAGCATTGCCTCTATTCGCTTAGCAGTATGAACGATGAAATATTACTGAATAATACTCAAGAAGTTTATTAGCAACATCGAAAAAGTGCTGCGATGACGTTCGATTAAAACTTCAAATGAAGGTTCCCTTTTAGTTGGGCCTATGGAAGAAATGTTGGTGAAGGTTATTACAAGGTGTAGGTCTAGGAAGCGTTGCTTTATGTTGTTGCTGCAAATTCTAGTCGCACAAGAGGGGATGATTCTATGTGCTACGCTAGAGGGGATGATTTTCAGCGTAGACGGATGTCTTGCTGAGAATAATCGATGAATTCTTGGCCGGAAAAAAACCGGAATCGGAATTACTGCATGCTATCGAATAGCTAAAGGAAGCAAATCAAGCGTCTTTTTTTTTCTTTCGACGATATGGTGCTATATCACAACTTGTTTGGATTTAATTATAGTGTCGCCATCTCAACAGAATCGAATTGCTTCAGCAAATTGTCGAAAACGAGGAATGTTTTATTGCGTTGAAATGATGGATAATAGTTTCGGAATTCAATTCCGGAGACGAACTGTAAGTGGAAAATCGGAGCCGGAATTAGTGCGTTTCCGGAATTACCGGAAATTGGATGCAATAAGAGATGAAATGAATGAAATGACATCAGGAGACGCGCTCTGAGATGTGCCACATCGTTTTGCGTTCTAAACATCGTGTTTTCTTTCTGCACAATAGAGTCTTTTTTTTTTTGAAACAATGAACTCAAATTGAATTTCAGTGATTATTTCCTGTAGGATCAATATATAAGCGATGCTACATATGCTAATCGCTAATTTCTGCAAACTTAGAGTGGGAAATTCATCGACACGCATAAATACAACGTAATTCTACTGGCATAAATACAATGCCAATAAAGAAATTGACTCCGGAGCTGATATTACTGGAGTTGGTGCTCCATTTCTGTCATGGAAAGGGATCTTTAAAGAATGAAAAAAATTGTGAATAAAGTGTTAAATAGAACAAACACCGCGCATAGATATGGCATTTAACTGAGGTCCCTTTGCCCCTCTCCTCTTCTACCTCCGAAAGAAAAACAACAGAACCATGTTGATTCTAAGCAACTCTTCTGGGTCGATTTCCTTTAATAGCTTTTATTTGCTCCCTTAATTTCGGAGGAATATATGAACTTCTATATATGCTTTAATAGAGCTAAAAACTGATAAGCTTAAGACTAATCTAATTGCAATCGGTCAACTCGATAAGCGTTCATCGATGGTTCATGAAGTGTGCAAAATGATTAGATGAGTTCTATATGAAGAAATTATTTGAATTCTCTCATCTTATGTTTGAAAAATATTGAAAAATATCCCCAAGAATGTCTCATTTTCCATGTTCTATTTGTTCTTGTATATTTGAGGCTATAAAAGCGCAAATTATTCCAACTTCTCTAGGGTGCAATTTATTGTTGCAAAATCGATGCATCTTACATATGCCGCATTTATCTCAAATCCGTTAAGAGGAATTATTCATCAATCTTAGCATCCTCTCCTTCCTTTCACCCATTCCCTCCCCGTTTCCCNCCCTCCTCCTCCTCCACCACTCCATTCACCTTGAATTGCCAATGACTGCTCATTGCTTTATTGGGATTGATTGTTAATGAGCAAAGATAGTGTTGAAAATTTGCGCAATTGCACTAACTATTGTGAGAATAAACGAGACTTCAAAGCCGATAACCAATAAGAATCGATTGAGAAGAAACGTTAAGCTGAGCAATGAAAGAACCAACAATAAAATATATCATTGCCCATCATGTTGTCGAAAATTAGTTGCTTTTTTACTCTTCTAAAAGAAATTCCTCTAAGTGGTGAGAGGTTAGTGAAATAATTTTCCTACCGGATTTAGCAACCGGATTTGGAAAACCGAAATTGAGAAACCGGATTTGAGGAGAAAAACTCGGCAAAAAAAAATTCAAAATGATTGCATCAATGTTTTTCAAATAAACCATATGTCTATTCTCATTCATTCATTCATTATTTCACCAAGTCCCTCACAAGTCACCTGTCTATTCCGATCATTAAGCGACAAACCAACCAGGTAATCAGGTAAATTCAAGCTGTATCAATTTATATTTTAGTCTATCTTATATCGACAACTCTGTATTAATCTACACCAATCTATATGCGATAACATTGAATATCGCCTCAATAATTTTAACAATGCAAATAAGTAATCATCGAAATGCTTTTTATTTGTTGCAAATATTTTTCGAATTTTTCAACGTTGATTCAAGTGAAGAAATTTCAAGCTCTATGCATTCTCAGCTTCTATAGATAACTAGCTTATTGCTTCAGCTAACATCAACAATGATTGTTGATCGATGAACCAGATATTGATGCCTGTTTTGTTGAGATTATTCACTTATTCGTAATGTGCACTGATTCGAGAGTAATTGAAGCGGCAGATTTCTTTTTCGCGTACGATAAAGGAGGTNGCCTCAATAATTTTAACAATGCAAATAAGTAATCATCGAAATGCTTTTTATTTGTTGCAAATATTTTTCGAATTTTTCAACGTTGATTCAAGTGAAGAAATTTCAAGCTCTATGCATTCTCAGCTTCTATAGATAACTAGCTTATTGCTTCAGCTAACATCAACAATGATTGTTGATCGATGAACCAGATATTGATGCCTGTTTTGTTGAGATTATTCACTTATTCGTAATGTGCACTGATTCGAGAGTAATTGAAGCCGCAGATTTCTTTTTTGCGTACGATAAAGGAGGATATTTTGTTAAGCTTGTTAGCCGTAAACAGGCTTCTTTCATTAGCTGCAAATTAAAGCATGTTTCGATTCACAACTTTGTTGCTTTTTCACTCAGCTGAAGCATAACAATTGAAAAATTGCTTCGAGCATTATATTTCGATAAGAGGATCACCTTATTTCAGAAATTCGTTAAGCCTGTATCAAAGCAATGCCTCTAAATTCAGGACCTTCTTAATCAAGGAATATATTTTCCTTAATCAAGGAATATAAATGAAAATGAGACTCCTTACGTTGTTTATATTTATGATATCCGTCGGTTGTAAATTAAATTGCAGTAAAGACCGGCTTAATTTTGTCTATTTCATCAGAAATCTATCTATAAGAGTGTAAGCTTGTGTGGAATTAATTGATGATATAGAGGATGTGATTTACATAAGTGTAAAGTATTGCGAATGGAAATTAGCTTCATCACAAACATCTTTTGAGCATTAAGTGCAATTACATCAGTTGCACTTTTTAAGAGTGTTCTTGCATTTATAAGCGAATTTCCTTAGCGTTCCGTAGAAAATACATTCCATATGACTAGTGCTGCGAATGAATGCATTCGGGATCCGCTTGAACGCATCAACCATTCGAACCTTTCACCCTCCACCGCAACCGTTCTGATTATGCATCAACCTGAGTGATTCTCACTCGATGACGGACGGCTTCACATTCAGAAATAAAATAAAATTCGACCTATAAGAGACATATCGCTTAAAATTCTACATACTCAAATATCATCGATTTGATAGGATCAGGATCTTAGTCGGGAGGAGAAATCTGAACAAGTTCTGCGCTAGCGCATTGCACTGTTCGTAAAATTATCAATAAAGAACATCAAATAATGCGTTAATTTTTTTGTATTATACAATGAGATTGAATCTTTTCACAAGTAAATCGCATCCAGAAAATTCAAATTCACTTAGCAATACTATGCTCAAAGGTGATCTTAACAATTGGCAACAATCGAAGAAATTGATTTTAGCCTCAAATATAACCTATCTTCTCTAAAGATACTACTCGCCAATAAAAATGACCAGTTTTTCATGGACATCATTTTCGCATAACTCGGCTCTATCGGTCTCTTGTCTTCTCCAGTTTATATAGACTTCAAAGTACCGCTGCGCTCTATCTTTCATCAATTTCTAGTTTATTCTTCAGTTACTTCTTGCTATAAGCCTCAGATATCTCAAAGTAATTATGGAAATTTTTTTTAGTTGGAATCATTTCGAGTTAATTTCTTCTTATCTGGATTTCAATTGGAGTCAATTGGAGCCGATTTTCTCTTGAGCGAACGATTCATCGACTAATAAAGCATATTCAAAATTACCATTTGATATATATTTTGAGGATAATAGGATGACGGTGGACAGATTAAGCAGTAAACCTTTACTTTAAAAAAGTTTCAACGAAAATATGGAATTCCTCCTTGATTTTTAAGTTGCCGACGAGAAGCTACGAGCATTGTGACGAGTATTATTTAAATCACAGGCCGTTGTAGAGGGAATGCAGCAAGAGGAATGAAAAGGTCACAACGAGAGATATAAATAGAAACTTGAACCCAATTAAGCATATATTCTAGCTGGAAGCCCTACAATGAGTTCCTTCTTACTTCTGTTATGCTCATTCGGCGCTATTTCTAAACAATTAAACTACCTTATCCATAAGCATTATATTCCGATCTTTCACAGCTCGCAACCATCTGATCATCTTTCATCAGCGTACTCCTTACTTTTTTTTTCTCCCTCAATGGCCCCTTGTTACCTTTCACTCACTTTTAACTTAGAACCTCTATCAACTCAAAATTTCATCATCTGCTCGTCATTTCGATCTTTACTAGAGTTGAAGTATGACGATTTCTTATAGAGAAGCTCCGAAAAGGAGCTGCCGATCGCCTTGTTCGTTTGATTTTGCTAAATTTGCATCATTCTCTTCGATTGATTTTGTTTCATTTTTAAGGTTTTTCAATTTTTTTTTTGTACTAAGAAATAAATCTAGCTCACAAATTATCAGTTAAACGACCCATAGCGTAAATATAATGAGAGTTTATTTCAGTTGTTTTAGAATATTTACTATTCTTTCAAGTTTTTCGTTTCTTTTTTGCAATTCAAGTTTTGCAATTCAGGTTCTCAAATTCAAGTTTTGCAATTCAGGTTCTCAAATTCAAGTTTTGCAATTCAGGTTCTCAACTTCAAGTTTTGCAATTCACGTAAGAGAGGCAATAAATGCACTTCAAGTTCAAGTTTATATAGCATTAACTATTACCAGTGGGATAGTTGAGAACGCATTTCGAGGCGTGTAATTTCAATACATTTCACATATTGTTGTCGAATTAAGATGGACTTTCACGAAACGTATCAGCAATTTCCCTCGAGGGCGTTTACGATTATCTCTATCAAATAAGCCGAATTTCTCTAAATGCGTCAGCGAGAAAATCAATCATTTATTCGTCGCTTGCATCTGAAAAAAAAAATTTTTTTTCTCATCGAATCACTTTTTAAAATGAGGAGAAAATGAGTTTTTTTTTCNATTCGTCGCTTGCATCTGAAAAAAAAAAAAATTTTTCTCATCGAATCACTTTTTGAAATGAGGAGAAAAATGAGTTTTTTTTTCCTCTAAACTGACAAGATTGCACAACTGATACACTTTCAGTGATAAGCTTCTCACCTAAGTGATAAGGCTTATCAGCCGAACGATTTGATATATGATATCACCTGAACGATATGCTATGATAAAACCTTTATATTTTCAAAGAAAATTCCAAACGAATCTACAAGTGTGATTATCAAATATGCAAAGCAATTATTTCCTTAGAGAGTATGATCCTTATAAGTGGGTGGAGTTCAATTGGTTATATGAATTTTTTTCGCTGATTTAGCATAGAGACCTTACGAGACAAACAAATATATGGAGAAAAAATCTTAATAATCGGGAATTTTTATGTAATGGCATTCAATAATTTTAGGAAAATCTCAACTGCCGAAAGGTTTATAAGGGTTGTTAGATAACCAAAAACGTGTTAACTTAAAAAAGTGGTTGCATTATCTAGTTCCCTTAGCAAACTGCTTAGGCTAGTGCTACGATTGGGCTTTGTTTAGTGCTATTGGCATCACCTAAATTTAGAGCCGCAGAAGAAAGAGCTCTAGTTTGTAGAGCTTTTTTCATTGTAATTTATCTGCTTTAGTTGAATTCTCGCACAAATATTGTTCGACAAATGAATGGCTATTACTTGAGATCGAGCGTTTTTTGGAAAAGCTCTCAATTCTTCATTGCATTTAAAGATCCCATATAATTTTATGGTGAATTACGTTTGAAAGAATTGAGATAATAACGTAAAATGGTATCGAGATGTAACTTAAACATCACTTTGACGATAGCTATCTTAGGAAGTCGATGCTACGAAACAAAGCGAACTATATTTGCCTTCAAAATTCGATTCTATGAGATGACATTCTTCACGAACAATGAATATTTTTATCCGTCGATTTCTTACAACCGAATGGTCAATGCAACTGAAATATTTGAATAAATATGGCCCAAATCTTTTCATTTCCGGCTTCGTTGCTTGGGACTAGCTGAACTAGTTAAAAGCAACTATGGTTCAATTGTAAATAATGGGATTCATTTTTTCGACAAAAAGTAAAGTTTTTGCGTTTTTTTTTTTGTGATGAAACGAAGGAAGTTGAAGGCTAAATTAACAATAGACATGAAAGCGAGTGGAAAATTTGATGAGCTTATTGTGCTGTGAAAAGGCGATGAAATTCACTGCTAACTAAATGGGCAGAAAAAAAGAACAAGAAAAACATAACTCATGTAAACATAACGAATAACGAGCAGAAAATGAACGGCAAGAAATAATGGATAAGTATTGTTGAAGTCATACTTTTGCCTGACTCTCGATGTGAAAGAGATGCGAGATGTTTCTAATTTCTCCAACTTCCTGAACTGAACTAGTAGAGCTGCTGCAACGCAAAAGAGTCTGCTAATCGTTATCACCAACCTATCAAAGGCTGAAGGAGCATTACGAGAAGATTCTACAAGTTCCAATAATTATTACAAAGCCTGACTAAGAGAAACTTCAATGTTCCCGCTGTAGAATTTGTTTTTGTTCTAAGAAAATCTTTGAAGATTCCGTTTTGTTTTATTGTGAACCTGAAGTTCATCCTCAAACTTCTTCTTGATTATCAGAAGGCTCTGTACTTTATCTTCGAAGCTCACAACTTTCTTCTTCAACAAAATCTCTCGTTGGTCATAAGGTCTGATGCCGTCTCTCTATCTCTATTCCACAATGTTCGCTACGCACACTTCACCTCACCCTAGCTGCCTCAAAGGTCGATAATCAGGACGACACGTTATCCGCTTGCGAGGCAAATCATGGACATGTCGCTTCCGATGTCTGGACCACCTTGCCTAAGTGATCATATGAGAGGTGCTTTCGTGTGTCTTAATCGCAAACTAACATCTCAGGCGAGAGATCACTATAAGGGCTAGTGACTACTGATAGCAATCAGCAGATATAACCTATTGGTGCTCCTCAGAATTGCAATCCACAAAACTCGCACCTGTAATATGTAAATAAATATTTTTACAGGTATAGTTATCCTCTAGCGAGGACCGCTCAGACGTGTGGTGTATATTTAACTCTCTTTGTATCAGTGCATAGATTTCTTGGTGTATGTCATCCATTTCGTGCGAAGAGATGGGTTACCGGGTGAGCAAAAATTTTATTCCTTTCATTTAAAGAAAAACCTTTGAAAATAAAACCAACAAGAAACTCCTTCATTCATTTCCCATATTAATTAATAATATTTCAGCTTTCGGTAATTTTCGGTAATCATATAACCGAAAAAAACATTTCTTAGTTATGAAACTGCTTAAATTCACCTAAGCGGCACGAGAACAGTGGAAAATATCGTCCTATAAACATATCTTCATATAGCTCATACTAAATAATTTCAAAACAATTGTGCGAAAATAGTACAGAATAATATAGAAGACTAGAAATGGAGGTTTAAAAATGTTGAAAAAAACCATATATTATTAATATTACTAAAAATAATAGTGATAATAATAATAATAGTGATAATAATAATAATAATAATAATAACTCTTATTTTTATCAGTGTTGATTTGCTTTATAATAAATAAGTCGATATTGGCGATAATAAGGCCCAAATCTTCTGGATTGGTTCTTTTAAGCTCTTTAATGGAATTAAGTATATGAATATTGCTTAAATTACTTGCCACAGTTGACTTCCGAGATTCTAGCCTCATTTTCACTCCCAATTCATTCGCTTTTTATCTTCGTAGAATGTTGAGTCTTTTGCTTCATGGCATCTCTAAGAAGCGAAAAAAAGTACAAATTTCTCCTATGTAATGCAGCAGTGGGGCTTGCGCGGCCGTTGCATAATCTATGTCTAGCATACTAACATCCTCAATCTTGTTCGACTGAAGTTTCTTTGCTTTCCCCCTTTAATATCACACACATTGTTCCACTACCCATAGTTCTTTATTTATTTGATATATATACAAATTACGTGTATATAAATTTATAAATAAATATAAATAAAAAATATACACACGTTTATTTATTATTACTTATACTCGTATTTATATTTATATTAATATATCTACATTCATCCACAAATTTGAAGCTGGCTGTATCTTTTTTCGGTCTCATTTTCTGATGGTTCCACGAGAGAATAATGAGCTCACTGCCAGATTATGGTACACTGGCAGCTAATTATCATGAAATATGCAGAAACGCATTTAATTACGCAAGAGAGATGAAGATAAGCGTTGCTTACAAATGAATAACGCCGTTCGTTGTTTCCACTCTTTTGATAGTTCATTATATTTCTTTCAGCTGTAATCCTTTACAAATGCGTCTACTACTCTACATCTATGCATCTTAGTATTTACCTCTATATGATCTGATTTACCTTACTAGCCACTCTCTCCAAAAAGTTTCCTCATATTTGTTCACAATTTTTTAACCTATAAACTCTTTAAAGGACACCTGTAAAATGTGCGATATTTGGCTCTGTATTGTTTTCGGTCGTTATTAATCTTACAACATGGTTGGAACTAACAGTTGTACCTTGCTATAATAATTGGTTCAAGAGGATGTCAAGGTATGTTTTGTTGCTCAAAATTATTTCTATTGTCATCTATTGTCANTGTCACTTGCATTCTCTCCTATTGTCCTATTATATCATCTCATTAGCTATTGACTATACTGATTGCTATGAATCGCTTCAAATCTCAATAATCTCAGTAATGAAATTCCTCTTAAATAGGATACATTATACAGTTTATAATAGATTATACCATATTTGTAAATTTCACCGATCTACTAGATACTGCAGTCATCAATAGATGAGTGTATACGCCTTAAGAACACGCAGAAATCAAGACTCGATATCAGTGCTATGACTAGAATTTCGCAGAAATTTCATGGCCAATTTCTGTCATTTGATCAAACCTATGCAGAAATTTTAGAAATTCTCTCGCCGAATCCATACATATCAAAAAATACACTCATTACACTCAAAGATGATTTCTATCGATCACAATACTCCTTTCACAACGAATCATCCAACTCTTTAAGGCATTCACTTAAAAAATAAATAGCCACTTTCAAATATCAACACAAAATAAAACAATAATATGTATTACAATTTTTTATTGTCATAAACATTGGGATGCGCTGAATTGGATAGAGATATTTGCACTGACGTTTCGGCTCATTGAGCCACAATCATAGTAACAAACCTCAAACTTGTGCGATTAAACCAAATAAAACCTATCATTCTTTGTAGTTTTCGTATATTCTCAAAACTCTTTTAAGCGAAATTATTTTTAAGGCATATAACGTTAACCGAACTACAAACCGATTATACATATGCAGTAGTGATGAAAGTTATTACCTATACGCTTGTGATGTTTGTTATACCATTTGTGACATTAATTATTGTTAATTGTCGTATTATTGTCGCACTACGACGAAGTAGTAATCTACGTCAACAACATACAAATACAACACCGAATATTGAACGTGCTGAGTAAGTTGAATTTGCGCAATTTTAAATCTTTCATCAATTTGCGACAATTTTTATCGATTTTTATGGAAGAGTCATTCGGGAAAGAATGGAGAAAGAAATGTCTATTAAATCTTGTATCAAAGTGTGTTTTATGATTATATGCCATCTAGGGGACAGAGATATTTAGTCCTTATTTAATCCTGAATAATCAGTACTATCCAGGAAGATAGTGGAATTCGATTTCAGAGATCTGATTGACGAATAAATGATTTTTCCGTTTGTTGATTTGCAAAAATCACTCATCAATTTAAGTTTGATCGTTCCGTTTCGTTTCCCCGTCATCTCTACCTTCCCTTCCCCCCTCCCCTGCACTTCCTCACCCCCTCGCTTCAAAGTTCTGCTATGCTATATGATTTGAGCATTTCATTTTTTTTTCATTTATTTTCATGCCTTTAATCACTGTATTTAGGCAATATTTATTTGTTGCTTTAATAAACGATAAAGCTTTATACCTTACTAACGCTAGCATTTCTTAGTGCAACAAATCAATGTATGAACCATTGTTCAGCATAGTGGTTCGATTATTAAAAGATGGAAGGTTGTCATTCTACTTCCAATGAAAATCCATCTTCCTCTTAGACGTTAATATGTTAACGACTAGAAATGGAAGAGGTTAATTATACAACCGGAAGTGAGTGATTATCTAAATCAGCGTAAAACAGCATTTATGCTAGCGATTTCTACACTATGGATAACCTAGGAAAGACGATCGAATATACATCTTTTTACTTTACAACTTAGACGAAATCAAATACTAGAGTGTATACAAATCAACCTACGAAGAAAGTTCGCATGCGAAAGAGATTTTCGCAAGAGAAGCAATGCAATTGTCTCAATTATTTTCACACTTGCGACAACAAGTTCATTCGCAATAGCAGAGAAAACATTGCGGAATGCGTTCTCTTACATGGAAATGAAGAATAAGAAGTTGCGCTATCGTGGAATTACTGGCAAATATTTTTCGAAGTAAAAAGCTTGTAAATAAAATAAACATCGGACGTTGCCTTTGCTTGACAACAGCAAACCTGTCTCGGAGAACAGAAATAAATTCTCCAGTGTAGAGCAAACAGTGGCCGAACGGAAGAGGAAGAGGGGTAGGGTCTTGGCGCCAGGTCGCATGCGAATGAGCGCCAAGTCGCATGCGAAACCTATGATCGGCTCAACACAGAAGAAAGAATGGGAGGATGTTGAACGCCAAGTCGCATGCGAAACCTATGATCGGATCAACAGACATCCAAAGATCGTAGAAATTAACATGATATCATCGTAGCCTATCATCGTCAAATAGGAAATCCACGAAATGAATAGAATAATGACAAATGTGGGCAAAATTCTTGCATGATTCCTCTTCCAATAAATTAATATTTGCATGCGACTTTATTTCGAAAGTTGATGCGAATAGTTTCATTCGCAATCGAATATATTTTCAAATTTTACTTCTGAACAATGAGATGTGCAATAAATGCAACAAATCTTCGGAGTAAATTGTTTTCTCCTTTCAGAAGACTTATGAATCAATTTCGTCTTGTACAAAAAACGAAATATTCCGAACTATTCAGCACATTCATGAAGCTCAACAATTCAAAGTGCGCTTTTCTTTTCTTTTTTTTGCGTTTTTTTTTGCTGCCATTTTCAATTTTATGTTGATTAAATTCAGCTTCAGCTTATTCAATGAATTATTTCTTGACCATTTCTTTTTTTTAATTTGCTAATATTTAACCGAGAAGCAGATACGATTGCGCACTATAATTTGGGGCTCTCATTGTCGGTGCAATTTCGAGAGAAAGAAATTCGGAAAGAATCGTCGAGAAAATGGGATTGTTTTTCATTCGTGATTTTGCCAACTAAAGAAAATCAATCGACGAAAAGATTACTCTTAATGCTATCCAGAAATTGCGACACATGGCCGAAGGCTTGATGCTACGATCACTTCAGGCAATTCGGAATCCTGAAAATATCGACTCAGACTCAACTCAGGCTTAGTAAAAACGAGTCCTATCAAATTCGGTGGTAGTTTCTTCTATAGCAGCTCAATTCCATTGGCACATAACTGGGAAAGTGCGAGCGATTAGGAGAACTTATCGATGCCTCAGAGACATCGGCATATCTGAGTCTCAAGATAGGAAACCAAGATACTTGAAAAGGGAATGGCACAATTACCGAATTGAAAACGGTGAAAAAAACGGCTATTTTTTTACGAGTGAAAACGTTCGTTCTTTCTAAATGAACATACCGGAATTAGTTCTCAATTTCACGGCTATCCAACCCTTCAGCGATGAAATAATGATCCAATAAAAGCTTAGCGAATCTTCATCCGACGCTGTTTCCCATAAATAGAAAAATAATTAAGGGCGGATGTCATATTTTATTAATTCTTTTTCATAGTTTTATAACACCTTTTTTTTCTTCTTTTATGCATTCATTATATTTGATTTGTTCTGCATGAAATTTCTCCCATATCGCATCGCATGAATCAAGCTAAGAATTTTTATCGTTATAGGTCGCTAATTTGAAGAGCTTAATTAGCTTGGCTAGTCGATGATTAGCTAGCAAAATTCGTTTCCTTGTTTAATTGAAAAGAAGCTATAGATGAAATATTGATAGCCGGTAGTTGAACGATCAGAGCCAAGAGAACGCCTTTGAAATATTCTACTTTGGGGGAAAGGAATAAGGCAAAGGGGCTTACTTTTTCATTCTTAGATTGTCAACCTGAAAGGAATTGGGGTGGGGGAGAGGGGTCTCAGTTCAATCTACTGCTTTAGGTCATCTCAATTATAGTTCTATTTGAGGATATTTATGCTTGCCTCGTTTGATGTATTCAACCTCTTCTCGCATGTAACGCTTCAACCCTTGCTGCTCGAACACATAGTTAACCCACCTTGCCTATTGATTCCCCGTTCTCCCGTTCTACTCGTTAACGCTATCAATAAAAAATCACGCATTCTTAGGCGATTCTTTCACAAGTGAAGAATGCTCTAGTGAATTGTATTGTTCAGAAATGTTCATATATATATATACGGCCGGAGTTGAAGATAGGCGGAGTTGAAAATAGCCGGAGTTGAAAGCCGGAGTTGAAGACATCGTTTAGACGAGTCTAAAGGCTTCATCGAAAATTCTGAGCGATAACCACTAGAATTCAATAAAAAATAAATAGGCAATATTAGAAATCTTTCAAAAATTTTGATATATTTTAGTGCATTACGAACACCGGCGAATTCGGCAAGCGCTGCGAATGCAAACTCAATGCGTGATCGCTCTGTAACATTAATGTTACTCGCAATTGTTGCAATGTTTCTTGAATGCAACGGTAAGTTCATCTTAAATTTGCAGATGATATTAAATTTAGGAGAGGTCAAGTATTGCTGTGTAAAAACTCGCAGATCGATCACCCATCGAACAAAACCGACCACCCACGATAGGTCAAAGTTCAAATCATACCTGAGTATTGGTCTCATTTTTCTAAATTATTTGCGCTATTCGAAATTTGAAGACTCTCGAGAACGATGGATAGGCGACGAACAAAGATTATGATAGATGGCCTGACGACTATCCACCAAGAGACCAAGATCCTTTAAGCAGTCTTGATTAGGCACCTATAGGTAGTTGACTTCGGAATGTGCTCGTTGCTACCAAGATATCCAATTACCTCTAGTATGGAAGACGTATGGATTATGTTGAGATCGACGGTTCAATTGTGCAAGTTTCTCTAAAGATACATCGTGTATTGCCGCCATTCAACAGTGATCAATCGCTTGCTTAATAATTATTTATTTCATTTTTTGCTCAATATTTTTATATTATTTGTTTTTTCTTCAACAATATTAATTTAAATAAAGTTTTTTCCCAGCGACAATATTAAAGGTGTTTGTTAGCAAGACATCAATTTAGAAGCATATGAATTTCACAAAAAATTCTCTCTCTACTGAGAATAGGAAGTGGTTATTGCTAGAGTTCACCAATATCACTCAAGCATCGGCTAATAAGTGCTAATGCTTAAATTTCTTCTCGACGAGGAGTGTTACGAGTGTGAAGCCGTACAACTTCAAGCACGACAGAAAAACTTTTGACAAAAACTTTTGCGAGAAACGAGAAAGCAAATTCAACAAGCTTATACTACTAGTATCAGAAAAACCCCTCTTCTTCCGATCAAAAATCTGGCAGCGATAAGATGATATTTATATCAATAAAAAGTGTGAAGTGCTGCTATCGCCGATCATGAATTAGTTCAAATTATTTAAGTGGATGTTGAAGCATTGTACAATTCTCTTCATATGCCACTTCAAATGTGTGTATAGGGTAGATGGCTGTAGACGGATGGAAGAGCTCTGCAAAGCTAATCATCTCATCATTCAACCTTTACGAATTTGACCACTCTTTTTTGAAATTTTTTTCATTTTTTTGAGCGAGAAGATGGCTCTCGAGAATTTGCGAACTTCGATTCGCTAGTATCAAACCATCATCATTAGAGTACTTGTGATATATGCATAGTGTGTTTGTGTGTGTATGTATGGATATGTGAAAAGATATGCGACAATATTTTCGGCAAATAGATAAAGAGTTAGTTGTACATTGTAAGAGAAGATATTAACGTGTAATGCGAAAAAGTGCGAAAAAACCCTCTTAAGGGATTCATAAATAAATGATTCAATAAGCGAAAAGCGAATACCTCATCGGAAAGCATTTTATGATATAAATAAAATTGTCGCATAACTTTTTTTGTGACGCTAAAACCTGAAAAACCTTAAATATACATCGAAGGGTGGAATGCAAAAAAAAAAAAAAATGAAGCGACTATAGCCATGTTTATGAGCGATTCGAGATAGGAGCATTAGGTGGGATTGTTTTGGATTAGATTTTATTCCACTGAAGCAAATGAGGTTACGTTTGATTACTATTTGAAGTAATGAGAAGAAAATGCGCTAAATGATAGGATGGCCAGGTATAGGGAGGACCACGGAAGAACATCTATCCAATTTTTTGTTTATTTATTCAATTATATATGTATATCTATACTTATACATCTATGTTTCTGCACTTTTACATATTCCTATTTTTGTTTATATTTATATTTATACTTATATTTATATTTGTATTCATATTTATATTTACGTTCATTTATTACTCACATTTTTTATTAATCGCATGAAGGCATATACCTGAAGGCCCTTAGGGCATTTCCCTGTGTTATGCCGATGATAACATTGTAGACTTTAGAAAGGTTATCACTAGCGCTCCTTTCGAGATCACAATATTTAAGTAAGGTTTTGAGTCATGTTAGTGCTTTTTCTTCGATAGCATATTGCTTTAGTTTATAAAGCATCTAGCTATGGCCAGATACATCATATATTTTGGCAATGCTTCGACAAACAATATCAAGCCATCTACCCTCATTTAATTCACCACTATCCAATCAGAAAATGGTTATACAATTTATGAGATACTGTGCATTTTAAGAGGCGTTGACTATATCTCCACCTTCTATAAAGAATTTTGATAAATACGCAGAGCTGAGAATATCATTGGCTTTCTCTCGGATTATTGACATTATTTATAATCAATGAATAAAAACTCTTCGAAGAAATAATCCACATAATGTTAAAAATATTCTCCTATTATTAAGATCATCTTAAATTTTTTTTTTCGCTTTAATTCGCCTAATTTTTTTATCAAATATTTATAGGATTGGCATTTTGTAATAATATCGTCGAAATTTTAATATTCGTCGATAAAATCGATAGTAAAAGCAGTGAAAGTCTCTTCGAGAGCAGCGTCGAAATTGCGAATATTCTTGTCTCGTTGAATTCGTCCACTTCGATTCTTGTGTACCTCATCTTCAGCTCGAAATATCGTACAATTATTAAACAATTTCTTGGACTTGAGGAAAGACGTAAAGTAAGCATTTCATCATTCGTATTCGTTTGCAATGATCTTTGATAATGCACTTATTTTATATCTGCCAAGTATGGTACCATAAAGCGTAATAAGAAGGCAAATTTTCATTTATGAGTACCACAATTTAGAGTTGTCAGAATTGTTTCACAAACAAAGATATAAAGGTACAAAGATATAGAGGCATTTATACCTTCATCTANCGATGCAGCTAACAACTATGCCCACACATAGCTGTTGTGACCGGATTTTCACGACGCCTTCTGATCAGACCTCTAGCGATCCACTGCAAAATCAACCAGGAGTTGAAGCCGAGTAACTTCGTTTATGAGGCGAACGCTCTATCGCTTTATATACATGTACACTTGAGCACCTATGCGGTCTATAGCATCAAAATGTGGATAAATGAAGCTATGCTGAGGAAATATGTTGCTGATCTCAGCTAGATCGTCATTATGTTTCTTCAAATTTCTCATAATTCGTGATGTTTCTTTAGGAATTATTGGTATTCGAAATTTGTTAATCATGTTCATTTTCTCGTCGTACGAATGTGGCTCATCTTTAGCTCGGAACTTTACTTCTTTAGTCGTTCGGTTTCTTAGGACACCACCTATGGCGTAATAGTTTATACTATGAATAACGATACTGATAAGAAATTTAATTTATCGATAACATTCTCACCCATCATCGATCAATCAGGATGTCGCCAGCTAGCACTTCTTAGCTGTTTAGGCGAATATTGTGGCATATTCACTACTTAAAGCAAAATAGTAAATATTATTTCATCGACT